>JARQOC010000006.1:427787854-427816033 GCA_033576535.1 Allobates femoralis
TTAAGTCATATGCTGTCCATTTCCTTGTCATCCCCCTTGATATACATAGTAACATAGTAACATAGTTTTTAAGGTTGAAGGAAGACTTTAAAGGGGATGTCACACGCGTCGATATCGCTGTCAATGTCGCTCATACGTCACGGATTTTCAGTCGCTCAAGCGACGTAAAAGTGACGCAGGAGCGACATTGAAGCGTGTGACCAAGCGATGTAACCAGCAATATGTCGCTGATCGCAGGTTTCACTGCCAGATGTAAAACCTGTCGCTCATCGCTCAGTAGACCTTGTGCATCGCTGCGTGTGACGCTAAACTCAGCAACGTATTTTCTATTTTGACAACGTACAAGCGACTAAATAAAATCGCTCGCAAGATGGCGACATCACCGCATCGCTGGGTCATATTGACGCGTGTGACATCTTACCTGCGATAATTCCACATCGCTCAGGCGATTAATAGTTTGTGACGCATGAGCGATATCGCAGGCGACATTGACACGTGTGACAGGCCCTTAAGTCCATCTAGTTCAACCCATAGCCTAACATGTTGATCCAGAGGAAGGCAAAAAAAAAACATGTGGCAACACTAAGCTCCACATTGGGGAAAAAAATTCCTTCCTGACTCCAGATACGGCAATCAGACTAATTCCCTGGATCAACGCCCTATCAAAGGATCTAGTATATATAACTGGTAATATTATAGTTTTCAAGAAAGGCATCCAGGCCCTTCTTAAATGTTAGTAGTGAGTCACTCATTACAACATTATGTGGCAGAGAGTTCCATAGTCTCACTGCTCTTACAGTAAAGAATCCGCGTCTGTGATTATGATTAAACCTTCTTCCCTCCAGACGTAGAGGATGCCCCCTTGTCCCAGTCTCAGGCCTAAGAGTAAAGAGATCATTAGAAAGGTCTCTGTACTGTCCCCTCATATATTTATACATTATTATAAGATCACCCCTAAGCCTTCGTTTTTCCAAGCTAAATAACCCCAAGTTTAATAACCTGTCTTGGTATTGCAGACCCCTTAGTCCTCTAATAACTTTTGTCGCTCTTCTCTGCACACGCTCTGGTTCAGCTATGTCTTTCTTATACACCGGAGACCAGAATTGTACACAGTATTCTAAGTGTGGTCGCACTAGTGACTTATATAGAGGTAAAAGTATGTTCTCCTCATGAGCATCTATGCCTCTTTTAATGCATCCCATTATTTTATTTGCCTTTGCAGCAGCTGCCTGACACTGGCCACTAAATGTGAGTTTGTCATCTACCCATACACCCAGGTCTTTTTCAGTGACAGTTTTGCCCAAAGTTTTACAATTACCGTATATACTCGTGTATAAGCCGACCCGTGTATAAGCCGACCCCCCTACTTTTCCCCCAAAAATCTGGAAAAACCTATTGACTCGTGTATAAGCCGAGGGTGAACCCCAGCACAGGTATACAGCCCCCAGCAGTGTGGTATACAGGCCCCCCCCCCCAGTGGTATACAGGCCTCCCCAGTGGTAGTATACAGCAGCCCTAGTGGTAGTATACAGCAGCCCCAATGGTAGTATATAGCATCCCCAGCAGCCCCAGTGGTAGTAAACAGCAGCCGCAGTGGTAGTATATAGCAGCCCCAGCAGTAGTATACAGCAGCCCCAGTGGTAGTATATAGCAGCCCCAGTGGTAGTATATAGCAGCCCCAGCAGCCCCAGTGGTAGTATACAGCAGCCCCAGTGGTAGTATATAGCAGCCCCAGTGGTAGTATACAGTAGCCCCAGTGGTAGTATATAGCAGCCCCAGTGGTAGTATATAGCAGCCCCAGCAGCCCCAGTGGTAGTATACAGCAGCCCCAGTGGTAGTATACAGCAGCCCCAGTGGTAGTATACAGCAGCCCCAGTGGTAGTATATAGCAGCCCCAGTGGTAGTATATAGCAGCCCCAGTGGTAGTATATAGCAGCCCCAGTGGTAGTATACAGCAGCCCCAGTGGTAGTATACAGGAGCCCCAGCAGCCCCAGTGGTAGTATACAGGAGCCCCAGCAGCCCCAGTGGTATATACAGCAGCCCCAGTGGTATATACAGCAGCCCCAGTGGTATACAGGCCTCAGCAGTATATACAGCAGCCCCCAGGGGTTATACAGCACCCCCCAGGGGTTATACAGCACCCCCCAGGGGTTATACAGCAGCCCCCTGGGGGTACCCAGCAGCCCCCAGGGGGTACCCAGCAGCCCCCTGGGGGTACCAACAGCCCCCTGGGGGTACCAACAGCCTCCAGGGGGTACCCAGCAGCCCCCAGGGGGTACCAACAGCCCCCAGGGGGTACCAACAGCCCCCAGGGGGTACCAACAGCCCCCAGGGGGTACCCAGCAGCCCCCTGGGGGTACCAACAGCCCCCAGGGGGTGCCCAGCAGCCCCCTGGAGTACCAACAGCCCCCTGGGGGTACCAACAGCCCCCAGAGGGTACCCAGCAGCCCTCTGGGGGTACCAACAGCCCCCAGGGGGTACCAACAGCCCCCACAAGCTGGCACTGTCCCCCCTTGTAAGGGCCCCCCCCCGGTGCTTATACATTACCATTCCGGTTTTCTGATCAGCGCGGCTCCTCCGTGCTGCGTCTTCATCCTCCCGCGCTGGCTGCATCCGGGTTCTCCAGCGGTCGCGCGATGACGTCACATCGCTGCGACAGCCGGAGATCACGGATGGAGCCAGCGCGGGAGGATGAAGAAGCACCGAGGAGCGGTGCCGATCAGAACACCGGGATGGTAATGTATAAGCACCGGGGGGGGGCCCTTACAAGGGGGGACAGTGCCAGCTTTTGGGGGGCTATATGAACTGCATCCCCCTGCCGCTGATTGACAGGGGATGCAGTGCATATTTAATGAGCGGCCCCCACGTGACGGGGCCGCTCATACAGCAGCCCCCCCCCCCGCCTCCTCCAGCCTCCACAGCCCCCGGACACAGCCCCCACCACACGGGTCTACCGTATAGACCCGTGTATAAGCCGAGGGGGGACTTTTCAGCCCAAATTTTGGGCTGAAAAACTCGGCTTATACACGAGTATATACGGTAAGCACATAATTATACCTTTTGTTTCCACTGCCCAAGTGCATGACTTTACATTTATCCCCATTAAAGCGCATTTGCCATTTATCAGCCCAAGCTTCTAGTTTACATAAATCCCCTGTAATATAAAATTGTCCTCCTCTGTATTGATTACCCTGCAGAGTTTAGTGTCATCTGCAAATATTGAGATTCTACTCTGTATGCCCCCTACAAGGTCATTAATAAATATATTAAATAGAAGCGGGCCCAACACTGACCCCTGTGGTACCCCACTGTTAACTGTGACCCATTCTGAGAGTGTTCCATTAATAACCACCCTTTGTTTCCTATCACTAAGCCAGTTCTTAACCCACTTACACATATTTTCACCTATCCCCATTGCCCTCATTTTATGTATCAACCTTTTGTGTGGCACCGTATCAAAAGCTTTTGAAAAGTCCATATACACCACGTCCATTGCATTTCTTTGGTCCAGTCCAGAACTTACTTCTTCATAGAAGCTTATCAGATTAGTTTGACAGGAACGGTCCCTCGTAAAACCATGTTGATAATGGGTCGTGAGGTTATTTTTCTTCAGATACTTCAGTATTGCATCTCTTAGAAAACCCTCTAGGATTTTACCCACAGTAGAGATTAAGTTTACTGGCCTATAATTTCCAAGTTCAGTTTTTGTCCCCTTTTTGAATATTGGCACCACATTTGCTATACGCCAGTCCTGTGGTACAGACCCTGTTATTATGGAATCTTTAAATATTAAAAATAATGGTCTATCTATGACAGTACTTAATTCCTGCAGCACTCTGGGATGTATGGTTCTACTCATTCATTGGAGTCCAGCTTTGTTCACTTAACCTGATAGGACTTGATTTGTATAGGCACACACCTGTCTATATAAGACCTCACAGCTCACAGTGCATGTCAGACCAAATGAGAATCCTGAGGTCAAAGGAACTGCCCAAGGAGCTCAGCGACAGAACTGTCCAAGGTTACAAAATAATTTCTGCAGTACTCAAGGTTCCTAAGAGCACAGTGACCTCCATAATCCTTAAATGGAAGACATTTGGCATGGCGCCCCTGTGACTAGGCGCCACAGGGAAGTATTACACTGTGACAATAAATGTGTTTTTCCCTGTACGTTGTCAGTTCAGGGTTAAACCTGTGGAGTCTGTACATGCACACACTTAGGACTAGGCCACATGAATAGGGGGGACCGGTAATTTAGTACGTCCCAAAAGGGGGTGAAGCCTAGGGTAGATGCAGTAAGAGAGTGACAGTTTTTAGTTAGCTTGTGCTGGGAAGGCAGTCAGGAAGGACAGGCCTGACAGCACAGTCGACAGGAGGGAGCCCCATATTTAAGTGGGGCCCAGGACAGCAGGCAATGGGCCAGGGCTGGTTAGAGTCAGCTGGTCACGTTGAGGGAGACACCAGCAACGCGGGAAGCCGAGGCGGCTAGACGTTCAACTCTAACCGCAGACTGACAAGGTGCAGGCCCATAGAAACCGGGTTGCTGACAGCACCACAAGGTACCTCGCCCCTCAGGACCAAAAATAGATCCTAGACCACAGGAGTAATGGCCTGAGTTCTGGTGGCGGGAGAAGTAACCGGCTACGTCTGAACCGGTAAAGGAGACCCGTGCCCCACCGTGAGAGATCAGGGGACTGGCGGGGGAGCTCTGCAAGGATGGTAGGACTAGGAAGAGGAAAGTAACCCTGAATGACCAAGAGAGAGAACACCTAGAGGCTCCATAAGGGGGACCCTGAGCTGGCAACATCCACCTGGTAAACCAAACTGTACCATGTTCCGTTTTACCATCTGCTCAAATCCAGTAAGTTGGTGTTAAACTTGAACTGGTTTCAGTTGTTCTTCCTGCCGGTGCCCGGAGGGCTCAGCACCATCAGCAGCTTAGCAGAGGGGTAAGAACTGCAACACCAAGTACACCTACCACTCCCTTCATCATCCACATCCATCACCGCTGCCCTGAGGTTATAACTCCACCTGTAGGGAGCTGGACTACTCTCTGCAGCACCCACCATCACCTCAGCGGCCGGCTTGCAGCGCCGGTACCATATTACCGGGAACTACAGGTGGCGTCACGTTCCCCTGTAAATACTCACTTCTCCCCCACCATCTACTCAAATGATAACCAGGGCAGGGAACCGGGTTCCCGTCCACCCGTGACTCCATATTCAAGTCATCAGCCCCGGTGTCCGAGTACCCCCCTAGCCCTGGCCACATCATTGAAACCACCAGAGGTCTTGCTAGACCTGGTCGTCCAGCCAAACTTTACAATCGTGGGAGAAGGGCCTTGGTGAGAGAGGTAAAGAAGAACCCCAATATCACTGTGGCTTAACTCCAGAGATGAAGTAGGGAGATCGGAGAAAGTCCCACAAAGTAAACTATCATTGCAGCCCTCCACCAGTCGGGCCTATATGGCAGAGTGGCCCGACGGAAGCCTCTCCTCAGTGAAAGACATAAGAAAGCCCACATAGAGTTTGCTAAAAAAAAACACATGAATGACTCCCAGACTATGATGGTCTCATCTGGTCTGATGAGATGAAGAAAGAACTTTTTGGTGATAATTCTAAGAGGTATGTGTGGAGAAAACCAGGCACTGCTCATCACCTGCCCAATACAATCCCAACAGTGAAACATGGTGGTGGCAGCATCATGCTATGAGGTGTTTTTCAGCTGCAGGGACAGGACGACTGGTTGCAATTAAAGGAAACATGAATGCGGCAAGTACAGACATATCCTGGATGAAAACGTCTTCCAGAGTGCTCTGGACCTCAAACTTGGCCAAAGGTTCACCTTCCAACAATATAATTATCCTAAGCACACAGCTACAATAACAAAAGAGTGTCTTCAGAACAACTCTGTGACCATTCTTGACTGGTCCAGCAAGAGCCCTGACCTAAACCATACTGAGCATCTCTGGAGAGACCTGAAAGTGGCTGTCCCCCAATGTTCACTATCCAACCTGATGGAACTGGAGAGGATCTGCAAGGAAGAATGGCAGATGATCCCCAAATCCAGGGGTGAAAAACTTGTTGCATCATTCCCAAGAAGACTCATGGCTGTACTAGCTCAAAAGGTGCAAATACTCAATACTGAGCAAATACTTATGACCATGTGATATTTCAGTTTTTCCTTTTTTAATAAATTTGCACAAATATCTAAATTTGTTTTTTTCAGTCAAGATGGGGTGCAGATTGTACAGTAATGGGAAAAACAAGAACTTTTTTGAATTTACCAAATGACTGCATTGAAAAATTTGAAGGCGTCTGAATTCTTTCCATACCCACTTTATATATCTATACTGTATGTATATATGTTACATATATACATTATATATATTCTCTCCTTTCCTTTTTTGTGATCTAATTTCTATTATACACTGTGTGCAGAATTATTAGGCAAGATGTATTTTAGAGGATTATTTTTATTATTGATCAACCACTATGTTCTCAATCAACCCAAAAGACTCAAAAATATCAAAGCTTAATATTTTTGGAAGTTGGAGTGGGCTTTATTTTAGATTTGGCTATCTTAGGAGGATATCTGTTTGTGCAGGTAACTATTACTGTGTAGAATTATTAGGCAACTTAATAAAACAAAAATATATTCCCATCTCACTTGTTTATTTTCACCAGGTAAACTAATATAACTGCACAAAATTTAGAAATAAACATTTCTGACATGCTAAAACAAAACACAGAAAAATGAGTGACCAATATATCCACCTTTCTTTATGATGACACTCAGCAGCCTTCCATCCATAGATTCTGTCAGTTGTTTGATCTGTTTACAATCAACATTGCGTGCAGCAGCCACCACAGCCTCCAGACACTGTTCCCAGAGGTGTACTGTTTTCCCTCCCTGTAGATCTCACATTTTAGGAGGGACCACAGGTTCTCTATGGGGTTCAGATCAGGTGAACAAGGGGGCCATGTCATAATTTTTTCTTCTTTTAGACCTTTACTGGCCAGCCACGCTGTGGAGTAGTTGGATGCATGTGATGGAGCATTGTCCTGTATGAAAATCATGTTTTTCTTGAACAATACCGACTTCTTCTGTACCACTGCTTGAAGAAGTTGTCTTGCAAAAACTGGCAGTAGTTATGGGAGTTGAGTTTCACTCCATCCTCAACCCAAAAAGGTCCCACAAGTTCATCTTTGATGATACCAGCCCATACCAGTACCCCACCTCCACTTTGCTGACGGCTGAGTCGGAGTGGAGCTCTGTATGTAGCCCAAGCAGTTAGATTATCTCTATGCAGCCATGCTATGTCATCGCTGTATATAGCACATGCAATCAGATGATCTCAGCTTCAAGTCCCCTAAGGGGACTATTAAGAGCAGTGAAAAGTAAAAAAAAAAAAAACTAATTAAAAATTCTGAAAAAAAAAAAAAACATAAAAACTTAAAATTACCCATCGTTTGCCCCATTGAAAATGAAGATAATAAAAAAGTTAAAGCTGTGGAATCGCTGCGTGGAAAGAAGTCCAATAAATCAAACTATATAAACAGTTACCGTATATACTCGCGTATAAGCCGAGTTTTTCAGCCCAAAAATTGGGCTGAAAAGTCCCCCCCTCGGCTTATACGCGAGTCACTGTATACTGTATACAATGTATACAGTATACAGTGCCCCCATCTATATACAGGCCCCCCGCCGCAATCCTGTAAAGGAATAGATTAGAATACTTATCCATCCGCTGCAGCTGTCCCGCCGCCATCGCGATCCAGCATCTTCCGTCTTCCAGCGTCTCGCGTCTTCTTCCGATGGTCGCAGGCAATGACGTCATTGCCTGTGCGACCGAGGAGGAAACCGGAAGAAGACGCGAGACGCTGGAAGACGGAAGATGCTGGATCGCGATTGCGGCGGGACAGCTGCAGCGGATGGATAAGTATACTAATCTATTCCTTTACAGGATTGCGGCGGGGGCCTGTATATAGATGGTGGGGCCTGTATATACCTCTGGGGCATATATATGTGGGGCTGCTGTATACTACCACTGGGGCTGTATTTACCTGTGGGGCTGCTGTATACTACCACTGGGGCTGTATTTACCTGTGGGGCTGCTGTATACTACCACTGGGGCTGTATTTACCTGTGGGGCTGCTGTATACTACCACTGGGGCTGTATATACCTGTGGGGCTGCTGTATACTACCACTGGGGCTGTATATACCTGTGGGGCTGCTGTATACTACCACTGGGGCTGTATATACCTGTGGGGCTGCTGTATACTACCACTGGGGCTGTATATACCTGTGGGGCTGCTGTATACTACCACTGGGGCTCTACATACCTGTGGGGCTGCTGTATACTACCACTGGGGCTCTATATACCTCTGGGGCTGCTGTATACTACCACTGGGGCTGTATATACTTCTGGGGCTGCTGTATACTACCACTGGGGCTGCTGTATATACCTCTGGGGCTGCTGTATACCACACTGTTCAGGGCTGTATACCTGTGCTGGGGTCCACCCTCGGCTTATACACGAGTCAATAGGTTTTTCCAGATTTTTGGGGCAAAAGTAGGGGGATTCGGCTTATACACGGGTCGGCTTATACACAAGTATATACGGTAATTAAATTGGGTTGACACTGGAACACAGCCATATGGATAAAGTAATTATGGTGTGCTGCTGCCAGTAAGTCTTGGAGGGGGATTCCGTGTATGGCTCCCGCTTATTTGGGGATACATTTTAGATTTAAGAGAATGGGGACCCAGCTCTGCACTATACCTTCACAATTCAATAAAGAATTGACCTAGAAAATTACTGATGCATTTAACCCTTAAAACGGGATGTTTATTTATCACTCACTAAAACATAAAATATACTACTTAAAGGGAACCAACCACCCCAAATGACCCCCCGAACTGTTAATATGTGTCCCTACACCCAGCACACACATTTGGGGCAATCGTTTTTGCTAAAAAAAACTGTTTAGTAGAAGCTAAGATATAGCTTTATGAAGTTTAATAAATTCTGACGACTGGGTGTTACCTAGCTTTGTCCTCGTGCAGTGTTCGTGCCTGTCAGCCTCCCTCTCCCCCTCCCCTCTCACTTTCTAAGAGCCTGGCCGCGTCATGAAAGGGGCGGGGCTAAATCGCGGATAGCCCCGCCCCTTTCATGACGCGGCCAGGCTCTTAGAAAGTGAGAGGGGAGGGGGGAGAGGAGGCTGACAGGCACGAACACTGCACGAGGACAAAGCTAGGTAACACCCAGTCGTCAGAATTTATTAAACTTCATAAAGCTATATCTTAGCTTCTACTAAACAGTTTTTTTAGCAAAAACGATTGCCCCAAATGTGTTTGCTGGGTGTAGGGACACATATTAACAGTCCGGGGGGTCATTTGGGGTGGTTGGTTCCCTTTAATAGAGAATGGAACAAGACTCCAGTTGAAAAATATTCAAAATTGATTGCTTAATTTCTATGGACAATTCTGAGGTGTGATGATCGTTGATATCAATACTATCTTTGAAGGTATTCTGCCTTATGGGTATAGGTATCTAATGGACCTGAAAATATAGAATATAAATCTTTAATAATACGTGAATAATAATCCTGCCTTTAAATTGTGGTGTTGATACCTCTGGTAGAACTTTACCTGATTTCACAAGGAGGCCGGAATTGGTATACAAGTAGATGGTGTATAATGTTCTGATGGATGTAATGTCAGTACTTTCTACACATGGATACCTATCACTGTGTGAGTACATTCATTTTTTCAATTCTCTTCAAGCATCTAACATTGTGTGCTATTTACCTTGTAAATAAATTTGGGAGTGTTCTTTGCTTGGTGGTTGGAGAAATCTTATATGTGGTTGTGGGAAGAATAGATAAGAAGGGAGTAAAGAAGGAGTTGTTCAGAGGATCGGAGGTTGTGTGTAGGTGAGTACCGGGAGACCATGTCACAGATGTATGGAGGAGACAGGTTGTGGCTAAAACAATTTGCTATAGCTATCTTATAGTAATGGGGTTTGCTCCCTTTTAGATTATTTTTAGTATTTTTCTCCAATTTATAGCTTTGCTTTTATACCGTATTTCTGCTTTATTATGTCCACATTCTTCCCAGCAAGAGAAATTATAGAATGAGTTTAAAACATTGACAGATGAACAGATTATATAATAAAGGATGAGACCCCAGGTTATCAGCGGGATCAGTGGTGTGAGGACTTTATTTTATAACTGGGTTAGAGACCCCAAAACGCCAGAAAGAGGCCACAAGAGTCTAAAAAGCAACAGATTGTTCAGGGACTGATAGCAACACAACTCATATAGAGTAGGAGTCTGAAGACCCCTATGACCAGACACGGACCAGCTGCTCCCCAATCCTTCACAATTACAGTCTATTATTATAGTAATGGCTTTTCATGTCATTTCTCAGCTGGTGTTTTCGTCTTGGGCCCCATGTGCTGTGGCGCTTCCTTCTGCTGGCCTGTGGCGTCTTATGAACATGAAAATGAAATAATCTTTGCCGCCTTTGCTTTCTGTTGCCTGCAGCTCGTGTTGACGGCTCATTGTTGGCCTCTCATCTTCCTCTCCAGATGGCCACAGTTGCACATACCACGAGCATTCATCATCACACTCATAACCTGAGGAGGAACGTGAATGATTAGCATGGTGTGCAGTCTCCGGCTCTGGACCATGAAGCCTCTGGGCACATGTTTACTTAATACATTCTATTCCTCAAGAAGCACAAAAGATGCCATTCTCTCCAACACTACTGTTTCCTATGTGTTAAGCGTAAAAATCCAAAAAGTAACAGCAATAGACAAACTGAAGGATATGCAGGATGACAAAAAGCAGCCATGGGGGAATCAGAAGCATATATATAGTATTGTGGAAATATGTAAGGCCAGGTGGAGAAGATGTTCCAAAGTAAGAGTGATTTCAGAAATAATGGTGTTAATCGTTTATTTGTATTGTGAGGTAGCGACCGGCTTTATTGTAAATGGCCGGTATGTTTCACACAGGCGGAGGTCTGCTGCAATGTAAAATACAATGTCTTTTGCTGGGACTTGTTGTTCCACAAATGTGTTATATATTAAGGGATGGATTTTATAGGTTAGCTAGAAGGTGCTGGGTGGGTCTGGCTAACCCCACACCATTCATAGATGTGACTCATGCAATATATTGAGACTCTGATGTCAGACAGGTCCTGCGAGCTCAGACTTCATGTTTGCAGAACATGTTGAACAGAGACCGTGTGTGAGTGTGGAGTCTGCCAGAGCTCCTGAGAGTCAAGGAAGCAACTGACGCTTCTAAAGATCTGGACTCACGAAAGGTGCCAATATGGAGCAAGTCCATTTACCTGGTGGTTGATTCCAGTAAGTGCCTTCCTGGACAGTGAGACTGTCTAGAGCTGGTCTGAAGCCTGCCAAGCTGCTGAGCAGATACACCCCAGAGAAACCAGAGAAAGGGGACCTATATGTGCACTGACTTAGCTTGGTGAATGAACTGTTCAGACGTATTCAAGGTCGAAACAACTAGAGGTCATAAATGTTTCTCTAATGTGTGCGTGCATACCCACTGAAGTTAAGGACTGTATGATATGTACAGTTCCTGTGGACTGCATGTAATGGTTACTGGCTACAAAGCCGGAGTAGCGGTTTATGTACAGTATAATAAACCAACAAGAAGTGATTTAAATAGAAACTATTGCCATGTGCTTCAAATCTGCTTTCAAGTGAGTCAACCCCACTACGTTCAGCGAGCACTGTCTCACATTATCAATTATCAAAATGTAAAGTGAATGAACTAATGAGAAATATAAAAGCAAAGCAATATTTGGTGTGACCTCCCCTTTGCCGTCATCAATTCTTCTAGGTACACTTGTTTTTGAAGGATCTCAGCAAGAGGTTGATCAAAATATCTTGCATTCTGTCTATGTAAACATGCAATTCTTTCTGTCTCTTTATCTAATCCAAGACAGAATGGATGATGTAGAGGTCAGAGCTCTCTGGGGCCAAATCATCACTTCCAGGACTTCGTGCTCTTCTTTATGTTGTACATAGTTCTTCTTAATGATATTACTGATGGGTTGGGGACTCTATTTTCAAAAGAACTCTTACTTTGCAGGACTTTTTCCACACCTGCCTAAATCTTGTGCAAAATACTGTATAATATTTAGTGGGTGAAATAAGTATTGAACACGTCACCAATTTTCTAAGTAAAGGTGCTATTGACATAAATGTCACCAATGTCGGTAACAACCCATCCAGTCAACTCAGGCAAATAAATCAAACCATAAATGTCCATAAATCAAGTTAATGATGAGAAATAACACGGGGAAAAAGTATTAAACACATGAAGAGAGAAGTGCAAAAAAGCCATGGAAAGTTATGACTCCAGCTGATATCCATCAGCAATTAGAAAGCAATCCTGTAATGTAGTGAAAAATAGTGTCAGCTGGTTCATCTGATGGCCTACAAAAAAAGTTTCATTACCAAGGTGCCACACAAGAAACATTTCATGGTGGGTAAAACCAGTGAGCTGTCTGAAGACCATCACAATCTTATTGTAAAATATACTGATGGCATTTGTTACAGAAGAATTAATAAACTACTGAATGCTCCTGTAAGCACTGTTGGAGATCTAATCCAGAAGTGGGAAAAACATAATTTAATTATAAACCAGCTATTTCCGTGTGCTCACTGCAAGATTTCAGACAGAGGAGTGAAAATATTTATCAGAAGAGTTGTCCAAGAGCCAAGAAACACCTGTGAGATCTTGAAGCTGATGTTCCTTACTTCATGGTGCGCAACATAACCAATAAGTTTGCAACGTTTGGCAATGTAGCCAATTTCCCTGGACAGCAAAGAGAAACTGATAAAAGGTTGCACCTCCGGATAGCCCAGATAGAGGATAAGCAGCCCCAATCAAGTTCCAAAGAAATTCAAGCTGTCCTGCAGACTCAATGTAAGGGCAAACTATCTGTCAACATTTGAATGGCATGAATCGCTACGGCAGGAGACCCAGGAGGACCCCACTGCTGAAACAGAGACATACAATTCGGCAAACTGCCATTAGACCGCCATTGTATTTGATTGTAGGTACTATGTTCTTTTCTTTCTGGGCCTCATGCATGATGGGCTTTACCAAAAATCTATATCTTGGTCTCATCTGTCCACAATATGCTTTCTCAGAAGGTTTTTGATTGACTGCAGTCCTCTTCCGTCCGACGCAGTCCAAAACGCGATGTCCTCTCTGCTACATCCCCTGTGCATAGATATAGATGTCTATGCACAGGGAATGAGCAGACTGAGAACAATCTCAGCTCTGCTACATCAGGCAGCAGGCGGGTTCTATGACCCTGGAGCTGCACAGAGCAGACAGCTCTTACTCTGCGAGTTTCCCTGCTATCACTGGCACAGTAGCGAGTCCAATGCAAGTTCATTTGCATTGGGCTGGTTACTGTGGAGTAAACGCTGGGAAACTCGCAGAGTAGCAGATAGAGCCTGAAGCTTCCGAGACACATCTGCAATTTGTAAATCACACATTACTCGCTATTACTCGCTTCCCCATTCATTAACATTGGACTCGCTAGACTCGCAACGAGTAGCATCGGTGACTCGCTAGAGTCAAGCGATTCCGAGTAATTTAGGACTCGCCCATCACTATTTGGAAGCTTTGGATAGGTGTATTGACAACATCTGAGTTATTTAGAGGCACATCTGTGATTTATTTAAATGCTCCCCTGAAACACAATGCTTCTTTGTGTAGCATCATGGCAAAGTCTCAGGAAATCAGCCAAGGTATCAGGAAGAGAATTGTGGACTTGCACACATCTGGCTTATCAGTAGGTGCAATTTCCAGATACCTAAAATTGCCTCGTTTAGCTGTACAAACAATTATACACAAGTACAAACAAGATGGGAATGTTGAGCCATCATACCGATCAGGAATGAGATGGGTTTTGTGTCCCATACATGAGCATGCTTTGGTTCGACATGTGTATATCAACCCAAGAACAAAAGAAAAAGGACCTTGCGAAGATGATGGAGGAAGCTGGTAAGATTGTGTTATTATCCACAGTGAAACTAGCACTGTATCAACATAGGCTAAAAGTCACTCTGCCAGGAGAAGCCATTATTCCAAAAGAAACAAAAAAAAAGACTGATTAATGTTTGCAAATGCACACGGGAACAAAGGCCTACATTTTTGGAGATCTGTCCTGTGATCTGAGGAAACTAAAATTGAACCATTTGGACATAATGACCATTGTTACATTTGGAGGAAAAAAGGAGCAGCTTGGAAACGTAAGAACACCATCCCAACTGTGAAACACAGGGGAGGCAACATCATGTTGTGGGGTTGTTTTCTACAGGAGAGACTGGGGCACTTCACAAAATAGATGGCATCATGAGGAATGAAGATTATGTGGCAATACTGAAGGAACATCTCAATACGTCAGCCAGGACATTAAAGCTTGGGTGGAAATGGGTCTTCCAAATGGACAATGACCCGAAGCTACTGCCAAACTGGTTACAAAGTGGCTTAAGGATAACAAAGTCAATGTTTTGGAGCGGCCATCACAAAGCACTGATCTCAATCCTATTAAAAATTTATGGGCAAAGCTGAAAAGGCTGCAAGCAAGGGGACCTACAAACATGGTTCAGTTACACCAGTACTGTCAGGAGGAATGGGCCCAAATTCCTACCAGCTATTGTGAGAACCTTGTGGAAGTATATCCAAAACGTTTGACCCAAGTAATACAGGGCAATGGTACCAAATACTAATGGAATGTATATAAATTTGTGACTTTGCAGAAAGTAATAAAATCGCCTTAAAAGAGTCTCTCATTATTCTGGCATTTGGCAAATATTAATAATTATGGTAATCGTAACTGACCTAAATGGGAAAGATTTATTCTGATTTCATGTCAGATAGTGAGAAAAACATGCAGATGTGTTGTTTTATATAGAATATGTAAAATTCTGGTCAACTGTAGCTCTATTTCTTGCACTACAGAGTTTATTAAATAAATAACAATTCATTAGTATATGAACATGGAAGGACTTGGAATAAAAATTATTACTTAGCTGAAGTGTATAGTAGGGAGTGTAATATGGATTGTAGATTGCCCAAATTAACCTTGGAGTCATTCAATATTTCTATTGCACGTTTGTTGAGTCACTTTGTCACAATCTGTCTTTTATCTGATTTGTCTATTTATAATTTACAATTATTAACCAATAAAGTACTAATATTGTGATATTGTTTTAGGGCTCAATCGCTGCATACAAGCTTACTGTCGGTCAATGACATGTTTTGGCAGGAACCTGTGCACACAGAACTATTGTGGACATTTATTTACCTGCTCTCAACAGCAGATCACATTTGAGACGTAGATTGTACGATCAGTTATCAATCAGTCAGTGTGGGAGGCGACATTGCTCAGGCAGCGCAGGTTCTGTTTGCACAGATGATGGGCTGGCCAGAACCATGATCTTTGTGTAACAGTTTTGCTTGTTCATCTTGTGATCGGGCAGTCTGTTTACACTGTTTATTGTTATTATTTATTATTAAAGCGCCATTTATTCCATGGCACTTTACATGTGAAAAGGGACATACATAGACAAGTACAATAATCATAAGCAATACAATGTACAGACAGGTACAGGAGGAGAGGGGACCCTGCCCACGAGGCAACAGTCTACAAGGAAAGTGAGAGGATATAGAAGGTGTGGGGAGAAGACCCTGTCTGTGAGGGCTCACAGTCTACTAGGGATGGGTGCAGAGAGAGGACCCAGCCTGCAGAGGCTCATAGTTTACAAGGATGGGTGAGAATATAGTAGGTGGAGAAGTAAAGGACCCTGCCCATGAGGTCTACAGTCTACAAGGATGGGAGAGGATACACTAGGTGAGGAGAGAGGACCCTGCCCGGGGCGCTCACATCTACAAGGGATGGTGAGGATATAGTAGGTGAGGAGAGTAGGACCCGCCCACGAGGCTCACATCTACATGGGATTGGTAGGATACAGTAGTGAGGAGAGGGACCCAGCCCCGTAGGCTCATATCTACAATGAGATGGGGTGAGGATATAGTATGTGAGGGGGTGGGACCTGCCTACAAGGTTTCAGTCTACAAGGATGGGTGAGGATACAGTAGGTGAGGAGGTGGGACACTGCCTACAAGGTTTCAGTCTACAAGGGATGGGTGAGGATACAGTATGAGAGCAGAGAGGATCCTGCCCACGAGGGCTCACAGTCCACAAGGGATGGGTGAGAATACAGTAGGTGAAGCGAGAGGACCCTGCCCATGAGGGTTCACAGTCTACAAGGGATGGGTGAGGATACACTAGGTGATGAAAGAGGACCCTACCCACGAGGGCTCACCATCTACACGGGATTGGTAAGGATACACTAGGTGAGGAGAGAGGACCCTGCCTGCGGAGACTCACAGTCTACAAGTGATAGATGAAGATGCAATAGGTGAGGAGAGAGGACCCTGCCCACGAGGTCTAACAGTCTACATGGAATGGGGGAGAATAGACTGGGTGAGGAGAGAGGACCCTGCCCATGAGGGCTTACAGTCTACAAGGGATGAGTGAAGATACAGTAGGTGAGGAGAGAGGACCCTGCCCACGAGGGCTTACAGTCTACATGGGGATGGGTGAGGATACAGTAGGTGAGGGTAGAGCTGGTCATATGGGGGTTTGATGGATTGAGGATCACTGTAGGGTTATAGTCTTGATGGAAAGAGATGGGTCTTCAGGTTCCTTTTGAAGGTTTCCACAATGGGTGAGAGTCTGATATGTTGGGGCAGAAAGTTCCAGATTACTGGGGCGCACAGGAACAATCTTGCATGTAGTTGTGGGAAGAAGAGAAAAGAGAAGTAGAGAAAGAGAGATTGAGAAGATCGCAGGTTACATGTAGGTAGGTACATACCGGGAGACCATGTCACAGATGTACAGAGGAGGCAGTTTGTGGATGATTTTGTATGTCATGGTTAGGGATTTGAACTGGAGCCTCTGGGCAATAGGAAGACCAGTGAAGGGCTTTTCAGAGAGGAGAGGCTGGGGAATAGTGGGGAGACAAGGGATTAGTTGGGCAGCAGAGTTTAGGATAGTTTGAGGGGTGCAGAGTGCTAGAGGGGAGGCCACTTTATGAGTATCATAAAACAACCTCCATAGGAGCACTCGGTCATAATAATCGACCTAAAGAAACTTCTACTTATAGAAAATGTATCGAAAAAAAGAAAATCTGGATGTAGAAGAAGCTATCCATTATGAACTAGATGAAAATAATTGTTTTAATTACACTAATAGTGAATTAAAGAAAACAGGAACATTGGTTTCAAGTGAAGTACTCCTCCAAAATAACAAAACCCGCATTTACTCATCACTTGTTGTCTATAATCCATTGTTCCTGCACTGATGAAGCTGCAGTCAGATAATGTCATGTATGGCTCAGATTGGAAGGGCACTCAGCGCTGGTGGAAGCACTTAGCATTCACGATGAGCCTTATTCATACATCTTCCTTCCAATGACATTTAAAGACAATAATAAATTCAAATACAGCATTTCACATATGAGCGGGTGAATGCGGGGTCAATGGAGATAACAGGAAGCCAATAGGCGGCTATTTTAATTTCTACCTGGGCACCGGGACCTGTCACACATTTGCCCTACAACACACTAAGTGGGGGATGCACACTATATACTATAACATCAGGTGGTGCATATACTTTAAGTCTACAGGTAAAGTACAATGTAAAAACCATAAATTCACTGCTACAGTTATCAGGAAATGATGCCAGTGAACGTTCATATAGCAGCTTCTAGTCAACTTTTACAACCCTACATGCCATCTCCCCTGCTTGTTTATTACAGAACGGCCAAGTCTGCCATGGGTCCACATGCCGCAAATAGCAGCTCGCAAGAAATATTAGCAGAGTAGGAAAGTAAGAACACTTTCCATAGAACAAGCTGCTAAAGAAAAAAAGAACAATTTCATTTGATCTGTCGCAATCATACATTCTATTATCTACAATATAGACGTTTATTCTGGATGGAGCAGTTTGAAAGCTGAAGTAGGGGATAACAAACAGTACCTTAGCAGTGTCTATAGCTCTGGAAAGTAGCCACATCTCTTTACTGGATGCTGAGCCGAAAGATTAGATATGAAGTCAGAAAATATAGCTTTATAGTCAATGTTATACTCCAGAGCTGCACTCACTATTCTGCTGGTGGCAGTCACTGTGTACATACATTACATTACTTACCTTGTACTGATCCTGAGTTACCTCCTGTATTATATCAGGTGATCACATTTGCGTACGATGTCAATGTGAAACTCATCGTCCTTAGCGGCAGCAAGACGCATGCACTATTCGCTACTATGTTAAATAGATATAATATAGTGCCTGTGTGTACCTGCGCTCAGCTGCTTTGCGTTAAGCTGCGCATATTTTTGGATCACTGGCAATACAAAATGCTAGCATTATTTTGTAGCTGATCTGTGTGCTTGATTATGCGCAAGCTGACAGCTGCAACAAGAATGAATGAAAGTGCATCTGTGTGCGCATTGCCATTCTAGCTGCAACGTCCGACGCATCATGATATACCTCCTTGAGGTCATTTTGCATGGTGCATCCTTTCCTTTCATTCTTCCTTCTTCTTCTTCTTTTTCTCCTCTCTTCCTATTTTTTCTCCTCTTCTTCTTCATTCCTTTTCCTTTTCATCTTATTATACTCCTTCCTTCTGTTTCCTCTTCTTCATTCTTACTTCCCTGCCACTGATCCCGCTGTCATCCTGGTTTAAAATAGCCGCGGGAAGCCAGCTGTGAAAACCACTGTGCTGATCATTTGAATTTTATGCGGCATGCAAACCTGGTGAGTATGTTTTCATTCTGGCTTATCCTGCCGGCTATTTTAAACCAGCGGCAGCGGCGGTGGCAGGGAGGAAGAGATCAGCGGCGGCAGCCGGTGGAGTAGATCTCCGCCGCTGATCTCCGCCTCCCGGCCTCCGCCGCTGTTTGGGTGGCCGGGCACACTCACAGTGCCATTTCATGTGAACGCATGCGGACAATCTCCACTGCGTTCACATGAAAGTGTTTACGATCAGCGCTGCATATGGGTATGTGCAGCATACGCTGCCATGCCGAACGCAAATCTGAACCCAGCCATACTCCAGAGCTGAACTCACTATTCTGCTGGTGGAGTCACTGTGTACATACATTACATTACTTATCCTGTACTGGTCCTGAGTTACATCCTGTATTATACTCCAGAGCTGCACTCACTATTCTGCTGGTGGAGTCAATGTGTAAATACATTACATTACTTATCCTGTACTGGTCCTGAGTTACATCCTGTATTATACTCCAGAGCTGCACTCACTATTCTGCTGGTGGAGTCAATGTGTAAATACATTACATTACTTATCCTGTACTGGTCCTGAGTTACATCCTGTATTATACTCCAGAGCTGCACTCACTATTCTGCTGGTGGAGTCACTGTGTACATACATTACATTACTTATCCTGTACTGATCCTGAGTTACCTCCTGTATTATACTCCAGAGCTGCACTCACTATTCTGCTGGTGGTGTCACTGTGTGCATACATTACATTACTTACGGTATCCTGTACTGATCCTGAGTTATCCTATATTATACTCTAGAGCTGCACTCACTATTCTGCTGGTGGAGTCACTGTGTACATACATTACATTACTTATCCTGTACTGATCCTGAGTTACATCCTGTATTATACTCCAGAGCTGCACTCACTATTCTGCTGGTGGAGTCACTGTGTACATACATTACATTACTTATCCTGTACTGATCCTGAGTTACATCCTGTATTATACTCCAGAGCTGCACTCACTAGTCTGCTGGTGGAGTCACTGTGTACATACATTACATTACTTATCCTGTACTGATCCCGAGTTACATCCTGTATTATACTCCAGGGCTGCACTCACTATTCTGCTGGTGGAGTCACTGTGTACATACATTACATTACTTACCCTATGCTGATCCTGAGTTACATCCTGTATTATACTCCAGAGCTGCACTCACTATTCTGCTGGTGCAGTCACTGTGTATATACATTACATTACTTATCCTGTACTGATCCTGAGTTACATCCTGTATTATACTGCAGAGCTGCACTCACTATTCTGCTGGTGGAGTCACTGTCTACATACATTACATTACTTACCCTGAGTTACATCCTGTATTATACTCCAGAGCTGCACTCACTATTCTGCTGGTGCAGTCACTGTGCAAATACATTACATTACTTACCCTATGCTGATCCTGAGTTACATCCTGTATTGTACTGCTTGAGTCACTGTGTACATAGATTATATTACTTATCCTGTACTGATCCTGAGATAAGTCCTGTATTATACTCCAGAGCTGCAATCACTATTCTGCTGGTAGAGTCACTGAGCACATACAGTTGTACTGAAAAGTTTACATACCCCGACACATTTTTTTGCTTTCTTGGTCTTTTTGCAGAGACTAAGGGCCACGTCACACACACAGATAATTGTACAGATATTGTTGGCAGATCTCTGGTTGCAGTGAAATCATGGACACATTGTTCGATTTTGTGGCCGTGTACAAATGGTACAATGTGTCCATGATTTCACTGGAACCAGAGATCTGCAAACAATATCTGTACAATTATCTGTGTGTGTGACGTGGCCCTTAGAATGATAACACAAAAGCTTTTTCTCCACTCCTGGTTAGTGTTTGGGGGAAGCCATTTATTGTCAAACTAGCTGTGAGCCCGATGCAAATGCATCGGGATTCTAGAACGTGCATTAATTTGATTATAGTAGTTATAGCTGTTAGCCTGATGCAAATGCATCGGGTATCTAAAATATGTTTATTGTTTTTTTAAACATTTTTAAATAATAATCGCATCATCAATAGCAATAATATAAGCCATAGCATTATTATTAGCAGTAATAGCAGTATTAATAGCATTATTAGCAGTATTATGAGCATTAATAACAGTATTAATAGCATTAATAGCATTATTATTAGCATTAATAGCATTATTAATAGCATTATTAGCATTAATAATAGCATTAATAACATTATTAATAGCATTAATAGCATTATTATTAGCATTAGTAGCATTAATAATAGCATTATTAGCATTAATAATAGCATTAATAAACATTATTAATAGCATTAATAGCATTATTATTAGCATTAATAGCATTAATAATAACATTATTAGCATTAATAATAGCATTAATAACATTATTAATAGCATTAATAGTATTATTATTAGCATTAATAGCATTAATAATAGCATTATTAGCATTAATAATAGGATTAATAACATTATTAATAGCATTATTATTAGCATTAATAGCATTAATAATAGCATTATTAGCATTGATAATAGCATTAATAACATTATTAATAGCATTAATAGCATTATTATTAGCATTAATACCAATATTAATAGCATTAATAGGATAAATATTAGCATTAATAGCATAATTAATAGCGTTAATAGCATTATTAATAGCATTAATAGCATTATTATTAGCATTAATAGCATTAATAATAGCATTAATAGCATTAATAATAGCATTAATAACATTATTAATAGCATTAATAGCATTATTATTAGCATTAATAATGCCATTAATAGGATGAATATTAGCATTGATAGCATTAATAGCATAATTAATAGCATTAATAGCATTATTAATAGCATTAATAGCATTATTATTAGCATTAATAGCATTAATAGGATAAATTAATTAGCATTAATAGCATTATTAATAGCATTATTATTGGCATTAATAGCATTAATAATAGCATATTATTTAGCAATTAATAATTAGCATATTAATAAACATTATTAATAAGATAATATATAGCATTATATATTAGCATTAATAGCATTAATAGCATTTATTATTAGCATTAATAGCATTAATAATACCATGAATAGGATAAATATTAGCATTTAATAGCAATTAATAAGCAATTAATTTAATAGCATTAATAGCATTATTAATAGCATTAATAGCATTAATAGGATAATTATATAGCATTAATAGCATTATTAATAGCATTAATAATACATTAATAGATAATATATTAGCATTAATAGCATTAATAGCATAATTAATAGCATTAATAGCATTATTAATAGCATTATAATAGCATTATTATTAGCATTAATATAGCATTAATAATAGCATTATTACATTAATAATAGCATTAATACATTATTATAGCATTAATAGCATTATTATTAGCATTAATAGCATTAATATAGCATTATTAGCATTAATAATAGCATTAATAACATTTAATAGCATTAATAGCATTATTATGAGCATTAATAGCATTAATAGTATTATTATAGCATGAATAGCATTATTAATAGCATTAATAGGATTAATAGCATTATAATAGCATTATATATAGCATTAATAGCATAAATAATAGAATTAATAGCATAAAAATAGCATTAATAGCATTAGTATTAGCATAAAGGCATTAATAGCAATATTATTAGCATGAATAGCATTATTAATAGCATTAATAGCATTAATAGGATAAATATTAGCATTAATAGCATTCATAGCATAATTAATAGCATATAATAGCATTATTAATAGCATTATTATTAGCATAATAATAGCATTAATAACATTATTAATAGCATTAATAGCATTATTATTAGCATTAATAGCATTAATAGCATTATTATTAGCATTAATAATACCATTAATAGGATAAATATTAGCATTAATAGCATTAATAGCATAATTATTAGCATTAATAGCATTATTATTAGCAGTAATATCATTATTATTAGAATTTTTTTTTTAATTATTATTTTTTATTTAATTATTTATTATTTTTTATTTATTTTTTTTATTATATTTTTTAATTATTTTTTTTATTATTAAATTTATTATTTAGGATGAGACCCAGTTCTCATTCAGGTCCGCTGGAAGGGCTGATATAATTAGCATATATTTATTTTTTTTATTATTATATTTATTGAATTATTTATTATTGTTTATTTATTTTTGTATTATTTTTTACGTATTTTTTAATTATTTTTTTTATTATTAAATTTATTATTTAGGCTGAGACCCAGTTCTCTTTCAGGTCCGCTGAAAGGGCTGATATAATTAGCATATATTTAATTTTTTTATTATTATTTTTATTGAATTATTTATTATTTTTTATTTATTTTTTAATTATTTTTTAATTATTTTTTTTATTATTAAATTTATTATTTAGGCTGAGACCCAGTTCTCATTCAGGTCCGCTGGAAGGGCTGATATAATTAGCATATATTTATTTTTTTTATTATTATTTTTATTGAATTATTTATTATTTTTTATTTATTTTTTTATTATTTTTTTAATTATTTTTTAATTATTTTTTTATTATTAAATTTATTATTTAGGCTGAGACCCAGTTCTCATTCAGGTCCGCTGGAAGGGCTGATATAATTAGCATATATTTATTTTTTTTTATTATTATTTTTATTGAATTATTTATTATTTTTTATTTATTTTTTTATTATTTTTTAATTATTTTTTTTATTATTAAATTTATTATTTAGGCTGAGACCCAGTTCTCATTCAGGTCCGCTGGAAGGGCTGATATAATTAGCATATATTTATTTGTTTATTATTATTTTTATTGAATTATTTATTATTTTTTATTTATTTTTTTATTATTTTTAATTATTTTTTAATTATTTTTTATTATTAAATTTATTATTAGGCTGAGACCCAGTTCTCATTCAGGTCCGCTGGAAGGGCTGATATAATTAGCATATATTTATTTTGTTTATTATTATTTTTATTGAATTATTTATTATTTTTTATTTATTTTTTTATTATTTTTTAATTATTTTTTAATTATTTTTTTTATTATTAAATTTATTATTTAGGCTGAGACCAGTTCTCATTCAGGTCCGCTGGAAGGGCTGATATAATTAGCATATATTTATTTTTTTTATTATTATTTTTATTGAATTATTTATTATTTTTTATTTATTTTTTTATTATTTTTAATTATTTTTTAATTATTTTTTATTATTAAATTTATTATTTAGGCTGAGACCCAGTTCTCATTCAGGTCCGCTGGAAGGGCTGATATAATTAGCATATATTTATTTTTTTTATTATTATTTTTATTGAATTATTTATTATTTTTTTATTTATTTTTTATTATTTTTTAATTATTTTTTTTATTATTAAATTTATTATTTAGGCTGAGACCAGTTCTCATTCAGGTCCGCTGGAAGGGCTGATATAATTAGCATATATTTATTTTGTTTATTATTATTTTTATTGAATTATTTATTATTTTTTATTTATTTTTTTATTATTTTTTAATTATTTTTTAATTATTTTTTTTATTATTAAATTTATTATTTAGGCTGAGACCCAGTTCTCATTCAGGTCCGCTGGAAGGGCTGATATAATTAGCATATATTTATTTTTTTTATTATTATTTTTATTGAATTATTTATATTTTTTATTTATTTTTTTATTATTTTTTAATTATTTTTTAATTATTTTTTTTATTATTAAATTTATTATTTAGGCTGAGACCCAGTTCTCATTCAGGTCCGCTGGAAGGGCTGATATAATTAGCATATATTTATTTTTTTATTATTATTTTTATTGAATTATGTTTTATTTTTTATTTATTTTTTTATTATTTTTTAATTATTTTTTTTATTATTAAATTTATTATTTAGGCTGAGACCCAGTTCTCATTCAGGTCCGCTGGAAGGGCTGATATAATTAGCATATATTTATTTTTTTTATTATTATTTTTATTGAATTATTTTTTATTTTTTATTTCTTTTTTATTATTTTTAATTATTTTTTAATTTTTTTTTTTAATATTAAATTTATTATTTAGGCTGAGACCCAGTTCTCATTCAGGTCCGCTGGAAGGGCTGATATAATTAGCATATATTTATTTTTTTTTATTATTATTTTTATTGAATTATTTATTATTTTTTATTTATTTTTTTATTATTTTTTAATTATTTTTTAATTATTTTTTTTATTATTAAATTTATTATTTAGGCTGAGAGCCAGTTCTCATTCAGGTCCGCTGGAAGGGCTGATATAATTAGCATATATTTATTTTTTTTATTATTATTTTTATTGAATTATTTATTATTTTTTAATTATTTTTTAATTATTTTTTTTATTATTAAATTTATTATTTAGGCTGAGACCCAGTTCTCTTTCAGGTCCGTTTATTTTTTATTATTTTTTTATTATTTTTTAATTATTTTTTTTTTATTTAAATTTATTTGTTCCCATTGAAATACATTAGCGGTGTGTCGGCGATTTTATGGCCGGCCACCTGGTTCTATTTGTCGGCCCTAAAATCGCGGACACACCGCTAATGCATGTCTATGGGCAGTGAGCTCGAATTCTGATTGGTCGGCGACCAATCCGAAATCGGGCTGACTGGCCATAGAGATGCATTAGCGGTGTGTCCGCGATTTTAGGGCCGACAAATAGAACCAGGTGGCCGGCCATAAAATCGCCGACACACCGCTAATGTATTTGAATGGGAAATGAGGGGCTCTTCTGATTGGCTGAGGGCAGTAGACAGCGACCAATCAGAAGAGCCCCTCAGATCTCATTAAGATAGAATCGCGGATTTGTCGTCCATTCTATGTTAATGATAACTGAAGAGGACGTCGGAGCTGGAAGTTGGCGGAAAGAAGACAGAAGATCCCGGGGCCGGACGAAGAGGCGGAGATGGCGGAAAGAAGAGAGAAGACCCCCGGGGCCGGATGAAGAGGACGCCTGGCCGGACGGAGGACTTGTGGATTGGACGGACGATCAGATGACTAAGAAGGCATGTAAGTGATCGACGGGGACGTTAGGTTAGGGGACGGCGGGGGGTTCGGGTGTAGGGCTTTAGGTGTTAGCGACAGCGGCGGGGGAAAGCGGCGGGAGCTTAGGAGGCGGCGGGGCTTAGGGGGTAGGGGCATAGGTGCGGCGGGTCGGGGCTTAGGGTGTAGGGGTGCGGCGGACTTAAGGGGTAGGGGCTTAGGTGTGCGGCGGGTCGGGGCTTAGGGTGTAGGGGTGCGGCGGACTTAGGGGGTAGGGGCATAGGTGCGGGGGAAAGCGGCGGGGGAAAGCGGTGGGAGCTTAGGAGGCGGCGGGGCTTAGGGGGTAGGGGCATAGGTGCGGCGGGTCGGGGCTTAGGGTGTAGGGGTGCGGCGGACTTAGGGGGTAGGGGCTTAGGTGTGCGGCGGGTCGGGGCTTAGGGTGTAGGGGTGCGGTGGACTTAGGGGGTAGGGGCATAGGTGCGGGGGAAAGCGGCGGGGGAAAGCGGCGGGAGCTTAGGAGGCGGCGGGGCTTAGGGGGGTAGGGGCATATGTGCGGCGGGTCGGGGCTTAGGGTGTAGGGGTGCGGCGGACTTAGGGGGTAGGGGCATAGGTGCGGCGGGTCGGGGCTTAGGGTGTAGGGGTTTGGCGGACTTAGGGGGTAGGGGCTTAGGTGTGCAGCGGGTCGGGGCTTAGGGTGTAGGGGTGCGGCGGACTTAGGGGGTAGGGGCATAGGTGCGGGGGAAAGCGGCGGGGGAAAGCGGCGGGAGCTTAGGAGGCGGGCGGGCTTAGGGGTAGGGGCATAGGTGCGGCAGGTCGGGGCTTAGGGTGTAGGGGTGCGGCGGACTTAGGGGGTAGGGGCATAGGTGCGGCGGGTCGGGGCTTAGGGTGTAGGGGTTTGGCGGACTTAGGGGGTAGGGGCTTAGGTGTGCGGCGGGTCGGGGCTTAGGGTGTAGGGGTGCGGCGGACTTAGGGGGTAGGGGCATAGGTGCGGGGGAAAGCGGCGGGGGAAAGCGGGGCGGCGCACTGAGGGGGTGGCTAAGAGCATGGGGCTGTAGTGTACAGCGCTATGGTATACTACAGTCCCATGGCCATACGCCTGTCAGGCCTGAAGCGTATGGGTATGGGACTGTAGTATACTATAGCGGTGTACACTACAGCGCTATGCGAGTCCCTGGTAGCGGGCTGTAGTGTACAGCGCTATGGTATAGTACAGTCCCATGGCCATACGTCTGTCAGGCCTGAAGCGTATGGGTATGGGACTGTAGTATACTATAGCGGTGTACACTACAGCGCTATGCGAGTCCCTGGTAGCTGTGGCTTTGTTAGCGACTCACAATGCCCGCTTCGCGGGCATTGCTTCGCAAGTCTGCAACGACTCGCAATGCCCGCTTTGCGGGCATTGCTTCGTGAGTCGCCGTGGCCACTAGGCGGCTACGGACAGAGTCCAGGATGAGAAACCTGGACTCGCTAACAAAGCCACCGGAAGTCGCGCCGCTCCGACGGAAGTCAGCTATGGCAATTATATAATAGATTACTGTGTTTTCTCTTGTTAAGGCTCCATTCACACTGTGCATTTCTGGTCTGTTTTTGCTCGTCAGTTTTTGTAGCCAAAACCAGGAGTGGGTGATAAATCCAGAAGTGGTGACGTGTTTCTATTATACTTTTCCTCTGATTATTCCACTCCTGGTTTTGGCTACAAAAACGTCTCCTCAAAGTGGCTCAATGATATTGAGGTCAGGAGATGTTAGCAGCGTGTTAATCAGCGTGATGTCCACAGCGAGCAACAGAGAATGTTCATTTATTGAGGATTAAGAACATCCAGCTTACAACATGAGAATAGGATCAATCTGGTTTCTGGGAGAGGGAGAGAGAAAACTGCTGTGACCTTCAGCTTCCAGTTCCACACTAGAATGTGCACGCTGGGAGCAGGAGGAGGAACATCCTGTCTCTGAATGAGGACCTTTTTTTTTTTTTTAACTTTGTTGACATCTGAACAATATGCATGCAGACATAAAATCACATCATATTAAACAAACAATAGTTGTTGCAATACATACAGATTAATATGCATTAGGCCAACAGGAGACTTAGATGGCCACTCCAGAACCTTCACTGTATTCTGCTGTAGCCAATGGCAGGTCAACTTGGCCTTGTGTTTTGGATCGTTGTCTTGTTGGAACATCCAAGTAACGTCCCATGCGCAGGTTCTGGGCTGATGAGTGCAAAATTGCCTTCAGTATTTGCTGATAATGTGCTGCATTCATCTTTCCTTCAACTTTGACTAGGCTTCCTGTGTCCTAGAAGCT
>JARQOC010000006.1:427816133-427826324 GCA_033576535.1 Allobates femoralis
TTTGGCAATTTCTCCTGATTACAACGATACCTCATATATAGTCATAAACTACTGTTTGGGCGTACGATAGGGCTCGGAAGGGAAGGAGCGCTATTTGACTTTTTGAATCTAAAATTAGCTGCAATTGTTAGCGAACACCATATCACGTATGGAGAGCCCCTGTGTGCCTAAACATTGGTGCGCTCCCACAAGTGACCCCATTTTGGAAACTAGACCCGCCGAAAAACTAATCTAGAAGCATAGTGAGCACTTTAAACCCCAAATGCTTCACACATTGATGATCTGTAATAATGAAAAAGTACTTTTTTTTCATAAAAATGTTTTTTTTGCCTCAATTTTTTCATTTTCACATGGGCAACAGGATAAAAGGGATCCTAAAATTTGTTGGGCAATTTCTACTGAGTTCACAGATACCTCATATCTGACAGAAAACCACTGTTTGGGCATACGGCAGGTCTCTGAAGGGGGAATGACATTTTGGAACACAGATTTTGATGGCATGGTCTGTGGGTGTCATGTTCAGCTTGGATAGCCCCTGAGGTGCCTAAACAAGGGAAACCCCCCCACAAGTGACAACATTTTTAGTTTACTGCCACGGGGAGCCTTGGTTACTCAGCGAGTGATGTCACTACTCGCCTGTGGCAGTTTCTGACTGCTGCGAGTGACGTCACTCACCGAATCCCTGCGGTCAGTGTGATTGCAGACTCTGCAGGGAGAGGACGCTTGTGCTCTCCCTGCAGACTCTGGATGAAGGATTATGGAGGGTTATGTTGGAGTAATAAAGATGGAGTTGAGATATGTTTATATTTTGTTCTTATAAAATTATTTTTCTCTGAGTGTTGTGTATTATTTACTATTTCCTAGAAATTGCTAATGGCCGTGTCTAACATTGGCCAGACATTATGAATCTCGGGCTTAGTGCCAGCTGCCAATACAAAGCTGGCATTAACCCCTTTATCACCCAGTTTGCCAACAGCACCAGATCAACTGGAGGGGTCGGGGTACAGCAGCAGAAAATGATGCCTCTGATGAATCTGCTATTTTCCGGGGTGGCTGTGGGTTGCAATTCACAGCATGGGGGGCGCAGAACATTTGGATCTGTCCACGCTGAGGATTTCAGCCCCCCAGCTGCCAAGTTGTACCTGGCTGGCAACCAAAAACACGGCAAAGCTCAATGCTGTTTTTTTGTATTTGTAGAAATAATTTAAAAAAATAAAAGGCATGAGGCTTTGCCATATTTTTGGTTGCCAGCCAGGTACAACTAGGCAGCTACGGACTACCACCCACCCCCAGCTGCCTCGTTGTACCTGGTTGACAACCAAAAATACAGCGAAGCCCAACATTTATTTAAAATTTATAGAACTAATTTGAGGGAAAAAAAGACGTGGGGCTCCGCCATATTTTTGGTCCAGCTAGGTACAACTAGGCAGCAGGGGGCTGCAATCCTCAGCATGGAGAGGCTCAAGCATTCTGGGTCCCCAATGCTGCGAATTGCCGCTTTCAGCCACCCCAGAAAATGGTGCATTCATTGAAACGCCATTTTCTGGCGCTGTACCCAGACTCTTCCAGTTGCCATGGTGCCGGTGGCCAACTGGGTAATAAAGGGGTTAATGCCACCTTTTTTATTGGCAGCTGGTACTAAGCCAGAGATTCATAATGTCGGGCTAATTTTAGACCCAGCTATTAGGAATCTCTAGTAAATAGTAAAAAAATACACCACACAGAGAAAAATCTTTTTGTTAGAAAAAAACACAAACAAAATTTGGGCTCCATCAATTTTATTATCTGACCTAGTCCAAAATGATGTTCCCACGACGCTCGATCCAGAGACTGCAGCAAGGGATACGGTGTCCTCTTGTTGCAGTCTCTGGTGTCATAATGATGGTGCACTCTATGGCAGATCATTGCATCATCACTGTGACCCAACAGAGGACAAGAGGACACTTGATCCCTTGTTGCATTCTCTGGGGTCACGGTGATTGTGCACTGTATGGCAATGATCTGCCATACTGTGCACCATCACTATGACACCAGAGGCTGCAACAAGAGGACATTGATCCCTTGTTGTAGTCTCTGGTGTTAGTGATGGTGCACTGTATGGCAATAATCTGCCATACAGTGCATTATCATTGTTACCCCAGAGACGACATAAAGGGATCAAGTGTCCTCCTGTTGCAGTCTCTGGTGTCATAGTGATGGTCCACTGTATGGCAGATCATTGCCATACAGTGCACCATCACTGACACCAGAGACTACAACAAGGGATCAAGTGTCCTCTTGTTGTAGTCTCTGGGATCACGGTGATGATCCACTGTATGGCAGATCATCAAATTGTATGCGCTTCAGTACATGTCTTTTTTTTAACAGTGGAACTTTGTAGGGACCTCTTGCTAATAGATTAGCTTCACACAGGTGTCTTCTGACACAGTACTCACAGGTAACTTGAGACACTCTTTGATTATCCTCGATCTGATCATTGGCTGAGCCATTGCCATTCTGTCTATTCTTCAATCCATTTGAATGGTAGTCTTCCATTTTCTTCCATATCTCTGTGGTTTTGCTTTCTATTTTAAAGCACTGGAGACCATTTTAGCTGAACAGCCTTTCATTGTCTTTACTTCAGAACAATGTCTCGTGTGCTGGTTTCACCCTTATATAAGGGCCACCTCATTCCCACCGGTTTCTTCATAGAATGATTGAACTCACTAATTGAACTCCACACTGCTATTATTTTGGACATACCCCCTTTCAATTAATTATTTAAATACTCAGACTCAAAAACATGCAGATCATGAATGCTGAGTCTGTTGGTATTCTAAGAATCTACTGCGCCAACTGGTAAATTGTTTGACATGTAGTAATATAATGTATACCAAAGACAGTGAATAATCTGGTTAGTCTTATTGGACCACTAATATTTTGAACCCTACTGTACCGAACAAGTGAGTTTGTGTTCCAGAGTCTTGTGGAGGTTTTTCCAATGTCACAAAAGGAATACCTGTTCTCCTAACACTCTCAAAGCACATATATTTTTTGTCAGAAGACACAAATTAATCAGTTTATGTAAGGCTATGTTTACATAAAGGGATCACAGTGTCAATGCTTGGACCGCAATGCCCCAAACAATCTTGGACCTCCTGATCTAAGCTCAGGCCTCTTTCAGACATCTAATGAATTCCACAAACGGACCAATATTTTGGACCAAGCTTTGATCAGAGTGTGCTGTCTTGTATGTGGAGGAAAGAAAAAAGTTCCTCTACCTTCTCCATTCTGACAGTCTGGAAAAATCAGACTGCACTCTGATGTCATCCAAGTGCAGTCCAATTTTTTCACGGACCCATAGACATGGATTGCTGACTTTGAGCTGAACCGAGGATCAAAACTGGAAATTTTTATGCTATTTTCAATGGATTACTCCATCCACGAAATATCACAGACATTTGACGGGCCCTATACAATGGCATAACTAGAGTCAGATGGGAACCGGTGAAAGACTTGGATATTCTTCCTTCACATGTTGGCCTGATGTATGGCCCTTTGTAGCTTCTAATCCTATAAACACATATGTGTGTTACGCCACCACAGGCGTAGCTGAATGGTGAACCCACTGGACCACGGTATATATCATGGAGGCTGATATCAGAAACGAGCCAGACAAGGATGTTAGATAAGTGAACAGGGTTTATTGATCACAATAGGAAGGATCCGCAAGGGCAGTCCACAGGGTCAGAGCACCAGGGTTCCCTTTACACGCATCAACTTTTCTGTTAATTTCAATGGCAACTTACTGGTACATAGCAACAAAATAGAACAATGTGTCCATGATTTCACTGCAACCAGTAAGTTGCCAGTGAAATTCCTAGAAAAGTTGCCGCGTGTAAAGGTACCTTAAGGGAGCAACTAGAAGTGGAACCCCATAGAACAGGGATTGTCCTAGCGCAGCCAGAGAGGATCCAATAAGCCAGCAAACCTTTGTGTCCAACCCAAGGTGGAACAGGAAACAGTAAACAGGGAACCAAAGGAAAGGCTAGGAAGGGACTTGATGGTGCAGGAAGGATCTGGGTGGTTGCCAGGCACCGGTGTGAACGGTGTGGGTCTGTAGGTGAGTTAGGCAGGAGTAGGGATCCAGCACTGCAAGCAAGGAGACAATGTGTTAGAAGGTCAAAAACACAAGGACACGCAAGCGCTTCTTAGGGACCTGAGCTGGCAACTAAACTAGTGAAGAAGTTGCCCAGGCACCTCCCAAATGAAGTGAGGGCCTTAAATATGCATAAGCCTTTCAGCTATTGGCTGAGTGGTAATTACAGTAAAGGGTGTACTGGCCCTTTAAATCTTTTGACAGTGGCACGCACACCCTAGGCTCGTTCCCCCTGCAACCCAGAAGTGAGGAGGTGGAGGAGAGAGGTCGGGGAGCTGCCGCAGCCAGCAGGGACATCATGTGAGCGTGGACCGGGTAAGTATGAGAGCAGGGCATAGGAGGATGCCGGCAGCCAGACAGGGCCCTATCTCCCTGCACCCGGGAGATGGGTCCCGCTGGCCGAGGCACTACAATGTGTTGCTCCCTCTCCTCATCCTGGAATATATGCCCCCATCCTAGTATAAATTGTATGTCCTACATCCTGTATATATGCTCCCCAGTTTGTGCCCATCCTGATATATATGTCCTCAATCCTACAGTCCTGGATTACATGGTATTTGATGGTATCTGATGGTATCCATGTGTCTGCATTCACCACCAGCCTCTCCCTGCATACATGGCTGGTCGCCTGGTTGCTACAAACCGTCCCCATGTTATAGGTTGCAGGGGTCTGTGTACCGGTGTCTAGATACATGTGCTACCTCCTGGGGGAATTTGCAGCCACCTGCTAGATGCAAGGGTAGAAAAAAGCGACCAAATTTTGGTGAGTTTTATTTGCAATATAATGTTCCTATTCGGATATTTACTGTAGAAAGTGTAAAAAATTATATGAGTTATCATATAGCTAGGGACTCGTGAGTGTAAGGGCCCTTGACGGTGGGTCACGAGCTTACGATATTCTGGCGCCATAATACCAAACTGACACCTTACATCATTATCTTTAGTGTCAACTTGCATCTTTTTATCCATTGCAGTTGAGGTTGTTTTCCTCTAGGGGGCGTCTGTCACAGTGATGCATATTTCAGTGCTGAGCGGCCCGCCCGGTCTCATAGGAGGCGTCACCAATAGGCTGCTCAGACACTATGTAACTCCTGAGTGTGGCAGGAGCCTGATGGTATCCATGTGTCTGCATTCACCACCAGCCTCTCCCTGCATACATGGCTGGTCGCCTGGTTGCTACAAACCGCCCCCATGTTATAGGTTGCAGGGGTCTGTGTACCGGTGTCTAGATACATGTGCTACCTCCTATGGGAATTTGCAGCCACCTGCTAGATGCAAGGGGTAGAAAAATGCGACCAAATTTTGGTGAGTTTTATTTACATGGTATTTCCCCCATCCTGGGCCCAATCTGGTATATTTTCCCTCATCCTGGCATATATATCCCCAATCCTGGTATACATGTCCACATCCTGGTATATATGTCCTTTATCTTGGGCTCATCTTGTTGTATAGTGTGCCCCATTCTGGTATATATGTCTCCCATCCTGGTATATATGTCCATCATCCTGTTACATATGCCCTTAATTTTGGGCTCAACCTGGTATATTTTTCCTCCATTCTGGTATCTATGCCCCATCCTGGTAAACATATCCCCATCCTGGTGTATATGTCCCCCATCCTAGGACCATTCTGGTATATCCTGGTATATATGTCCCCATCCCAGTATATAGGCCACCCATTGAAGGTCCATCCTAGTATTTATGTCTACATCTTGGTATATACCCCCTTCCTTGTATATGCCCTCCATCCTTAAAGCATTAAAAAGAAAAAGACACTCTACTCACCTTCCTCCACTCCATGCCCCTCAGAATCCTTGTATACATCCGACAGGTGACATCAGTGGCCAATGGCACACCGTCATCAGCTTCCACCCTCTGATTGGCCGATAGCATGTATAGGGACCCTTCAGGTCTCAGTGCCTCTACATACTTCTGCTTGATGTGCAGCTTTAGATGCACATACAGCTGAAATGTTTGCTGGAATTGGTGGACCCCTCCACCCACTGATCGTGGTCACGAGTTCTGTGACCGTGATCTTTATGCCTCAGACCCCATAAACTATCACAGGTACAAGTGCTATCTGTGAAAACCACAGATAGCAGTCATATGCAAAAATCAGAAGTCTAAATGAGTCCTATGTCAGGCCCACTGGGACGGGGGTACTCGGTACCGGACCGGTCTGCTACTGGGGAAGTCACGGGTGGTCCTGGTCCGGTCCGTGTCCCGGGCTCGGCAATAAAAGTGGATATTTACAGGGGTTGTCAGTCGTGACGCCACCCACTTTATGCGGCCAGTGATGGGGGCCGCCGCTGCTGCAGAACCTCCGGGGATGATGTAATGGCAGCTTAGGTGGTATAGTTCCAGTGGGTAGAACTGTGTTCCCCGGGGCAGTAAGGGTTAAGTCTATTGTGGAGTGTGTAGCACACTTACTTTGCAGACGCTGCAGGGATCTCTCCTCTTTGCTGGTGCTGACAGGCTGTATGCTGTGTATGGAGAGAATCACTTTCATGCAGAAACACAAGGGAAGCAGTTCCAGGGTTTTCCGTGTTTACTCTCAGTTCTTCAAGTCACTTTACAGCTCACTTACAGTTCTTACAAAGTTCAAGTACAGTTCTTAATACACGGGCACATTCTCCCTCTCCGGGTTCCCTTTGCTCCCTGCAGGCAGGCCTCTCTCCCTGTGACCCCTCACACAGTCTTTAGTGTCCTTTCCGGGCTATAACGTTCTCAGCTTTACTTCGTGTTGTGCGACACTGGACAGTATGACGGTGACTCGGACCCCTGTGGGTCCTTCAGTTTGTCACTGAGCTGCCTGTCCTTTGGGGTAGGGACCCTAACGTGTAGCTGTGGTCCCCCGTCGGTATCTGGGAATGCCAGGTAAACTACGGTTCCCTCTAGAGCCGACACTCTACTCAGCCCAGCCTCCAGCAGTCCTCAAGTGTGAGGCTCTACCAGGCTCCTTTCCTTCTGTGTCTCTCGGTATCATAGGACAGCTACTCCGCCTGCAGTCTGTCATCTCGGCTGTCCTTTAGGGCCCGGTATCACCGTCCCTCTCAGTCCTCTCACACTCCTGATGGTATCAGCTTCGGACGGGCTTTCTCTCTCCTCCGGCTCGCACTGGCTCGGTACAGATTCTGCGCTCCTAGGCCTTACACTCACAAGACGTGTGATTTTCAGTCTTTGCTTCTCAGCCTACCTCGGCCTACTGAACTCCTTCCTCCTCCCCCTTCCTATTTCTACTGTCAAGTCACCTGACTATGTGTGTGCCCAACCCACGCCTCCAAATCCACCACCCCTCAATCTCATAGAGTATCTAATCTCAGGGCTGGATGCTGCCACCTACTGTACGTGGGTTATGTGGGTTGTGAGGGTGTTGTTGTGCAACAAATGTCCTACCTGCCTTGCTGCAGTTCCCTTTGTGGCCTCCTGGACGCAGGGGCGCCACAGCTACCTGTCTCATAGGCTTGTACAAGACTGGAGTTTGGAGACAGGTGATCCATGGTCAGTTTAGGCATTGTGATCCCTACAGAGACCTTGAAATGAGTACTTTTGAATGAATATAGCCTAAAAAGTTACTTTCTCAAACGAAGAAAGGACTCTAAGTGGCATGTCTCCATATAACCAGAACCATGGTGAAAGCCATTATCCTTTACACTGATGTCTGCATACAGACAGCTGGAAGATGGTACAAAATAATAAATTCACATTACAAAGGGACTAAATATAAAAGCCTAGATCCCTTTCTGACATGTATTCTTGTTTTAGGAAATAAAAACATATACATCAAATACATTGTAAAATTGCATAACTTTCATTATACAAATATTAACTTATTTACAGAATTCCCTTTATGGATAGTCTACTGTCTCTTTACTAATTAAAATGCATAACATGGTAGGTATGTTCATTACAGTATCCTCTGATGTCCAGCTCGGCCCCCTGGTGACTATAAAACTTTACTTTGATAACTTTAAGTCAATGCCAAATAGTCTTATCTTTCATTTTCAAAGGTTCTCCGAGCCTCGACTTTAGGCTTCAGCAGCTCCATTTCTGGTGTTGTGCTCAGAACATGAAAGTGTTTCTGGTGTCTGCACCTCATCAGAGCTATGAAGGAGGCTGGATGACTGATCATTATAATAGCTAAGCCATGCCAATTATTTGTCTACACATTGGTAGTGACAAAAAGGGGGCTAGCTAAATTATGAACTGACCAGCCAGCCCCCATCACATACAGCGATAATGATGTACTGACACAGGAAACATCTGGAGCAAACTGTGACTGCAAGGCAAAGATGAGTTCTTTGGAATCCTAATATCCACACAAGTACATTCTTCTAACTAGGCAACCCCTTTAGGCATTAGGTGAATAGACATTTTGTAAAGGCACTTAAAGGGGAGATAAAAAAAATTTGAACTGTCCCTGCCCTCCTACATATAAAGCAAAACTGTCCATTACAGATCTAGGACATATAGATCACTTACAAATCAATAAAATCATATCTGCTCCTCAGCTCTCACCCTTTCTTTCGGGGACAGAGAAATTCAGCCATGCATAGTGCTAAAGTTTCAGGGGACAGGACACTACCAAGTTGATATGGGGGAGGGGAGACCATGGCAGTGCTGAATCAACCAATGCACTGCTTTGCTTTTGCGCCTAGCCTGATAAATGGCAGCACACATTATGCATCATTATATCATTGTACAGCAGAAGATCATAGAGTATTTATATATGATTGGTGACATGATTGCTGTTTGAAGGGAGAACAGCCCTGTTCATACATTACATAGGATGGTATATAAGGGGTAGGATTGTGGTATGACCATGCGGCCGCCGGCCACGCCCCCTGCCACTCCACCTTTTCATACAGAAGTGTAAGGGGTCTGTGAGGTAAAATGATCCTGGAGCCCCCAGGATCCATGCCTTCGACACATCTCCTGATCTCTGCAACACCCTCTGTTCCCAAAGGAAAGCTGAGGAGCAGATCTGATTTTATTGATTTGTAAGCGATCTATAGATCTTAGAACTGTAATACCCAGATCTGCTTCATCATGTAGGAGAGCAGGGACAGGATAACATTTTTTTATCTCCCCGGAGCTCCCTTTTAACATCCCAGGGAAACATTGGAGATATGTTGACCCTCATAAGGCAGGTGTAAAGATAGGGTTTGTAGGATTTATAACCGGTCTGTGATCTGACCTCTACTCTACACATGTCCTCCATACAAGAAAACTGAGGTATTGATGACAAGTCATGCAGGTTTCTCTCACAATAAATAAGAACAAGCAGGTTTCCTTGACAGATTCACCCCCGAGCATCTTATCTCCCATTCAAATAACGGAATACATTGAAGACGCGATTCTCAAGAGAACAAGAAAATAAAGATGGGATTAAACATTCTCTTCCAGTCAAGCGAATCCTCAGGAAGAGAATCAATACCGGCGATTGCTATAATTTCCACTCATTAAAAGAGCAGCTTCTTTATCTAATAGACAAACCTATGGGTAGGATTACCTCAATAAAGGCCAGTGCAGGGCATTGTTTGCATTAAATTAAACACAGATTAGCAAAATGACATCCTGCAATGACTTTTCAGCTACAAATCAATAATCATTCCTAAAGCTCAAGGTGACCGGAGATTGTAGGAAAGTTCACAGATAGTTTTTATCATTATATGGGTCCCATTCAAATGTTCTATGCAGGGGATCTTTCCTCTGAATAACAAGAGGGGGATTACAAGTAAAAGACATCCATCATTGTATCCTTGCATTTCAACAGAAATGCCCTGAGGCAGACAGCGCCTCCGGGGAGCCAAGCAGCAGGACTCCGTCGGGACCCGTGTACCGGCTTCAATCCGGGGGGGGGCGCCGTTTGCCTTACCTGCCTAGGGCACCAAAATGCCTTGTCCCGGCACTGCACCCACCTCTGTAGTCATGACGTCACCGGAAGCAGAAAAATCGCCAAAAGGAGAGATCTCAGACTACTCCGAGTCGGTATTGAACAACTCCGGGCACAACAGGCAGGTACGTGACAGCTTCCTGCCTGTTAGTGCTTAG
>JARQOC010000006.1:427826424-427974616 GCA_033576535.1 Allobates femoralis
AGCTGATCTGACAGCTGTTCAAACGTGGGGCTTCACCCTATTTTGGTGTCCAGCCAGGTACAACTAGGCAGCTGGGGGCTGGAATTCGCAGCGCAGGGTGGCCCAAGCTTTCTGGGCCCCCCTGCTGCGAATTGCAGTTTGCAGCCATCACAGAAAATGGTGCATTCATAGAAGCTGACACTGTATCCAACTCATCCAAGGCCCTGGTGCGGTGGTTCACTGGGTAATAATGGGGTTAGGGCCAGCTTTGTATTATTATCTGGCCCTAAGCCAGAAATTCATGGGGTCACGCCAATATTAGTCATGACCACTATGAATTTCTAGTAATCAAATAGAAAAAAAGGCAACACAGAGAAAAAATATTCTTATTAGAAATAAAACAGAACACAATTAGGGACTCCATCTTTATTAAAGAAAAGAATCCCACCCCCTCCAACATAGTCCAGGTTCGAGGGTCCCTTGACGTCCAATCCAGATACAATATCATCTGATCGGTTTGCTGGCGGGCAAACCGATCAGATGATCAATATCAGGTTCAAGGACCTGAATCAGTTGTCAGAACAGATGTGGTTAAATTTCCAGCGCCTACACCGAACAGCTGATGTCTGCAGGGGCTGTTTAAACACAGCTGTCAGATCTGACAGCTGTTTAAATTTCCCACGTTGACACCGAACAGCTGATGTCGGCGCGAGAAATTTAAACAGATCAGCTGTGTTTAAACTGCCCGCGCAGACATCAGCTGTTCGGTGTAGGCGCTGGAAATTTAAACAGCTGTCAGATCAGCTGTGTTTAAAGCTCCTGCCCCCGACACCGCTGGGCGATGAGCGGCTGCCACTCCTGCAGCCCCCTGGAGTCATTCAATCACCCCCTGTCCCCCATGCCTGCCGCCTGTGCAGCAGGGGACAGGGGGTCATCGGATGACACCATGGGGCTGCAGGAGCCGGTGGCAGCGGGATTGCAAGTTTTTATGCTTTCATCAGTGCGCCGGGGGTGCCGCCGGCAAAATGACTGGGTTTCCCCATAAGATAACCTTGGGCTTGGATTTGAATCCAACTGAGGAAGACAGTGGGTCGCTGTAGAAACGCGTATTGGTGTTATGAGGAGGTTTGTGCTCCATTAAAGGGAACCAACCACCTCAGATCACCCTAATACACAGTTAGTACATGTCCCTGCACCCTAAGGATACCTTTCCAGCACTGTTTTTGTGTAAAATCTTGCATTAGTATAACTGATATAAAGAGTTATAAACTTACTAGCCTGGTGACTTCTGGGCGTATCCCTCCTTCTGTTATACTTCAGGGCTGTGCATTGCATGTCTGTGCTCCCCCTCCCTCCATGCCTGCTGCCCTGCCCTGATGGGTGTGATCGTTATCTCCTCTGCACAAAGGGAGGGGGAGCACAGCCATGCAATGAATGCACATGAGTGCTGGAAAGGTATCCTTAGGGTGCAGGAACATGTACTAACTGTGTATTAGGGTGATCTGAGGTGGTTGGTTCCCTTTAATCCCTTTAGCCTTATCCAGACTGACAACAATTCTCCCACACCGCAGAAGTTTCCATTTCTCAAACATCTCCTGTATCGAGATGTCTGCTCCAGAGATGTTCTGCCATTTTACTGTGCCAAACTGAGAGCCTGCCAACAGTGCCGGGGACACATAAACTAACCTAGAAAACAGGATCTTATCCAGAATCATCCTGTCCACATACAAGAGGGCAATTGGCCTCCAGTTCTTGATGTCGCTCGGCTCTTTACCTTTAGATAGCAGAATTAATGAGGACACTCTCATGGATGGAGGCACCAGGTAATTTTCTAGACAATTTCTTTACACATCCACGAGGATTGGAGCCAAGAGGTCTCTGAATTTCTTATAAAATTCTGATGTTATACCATCTGGACTTGGTGCCTTCTTCAGATATAATTTATCAATAGCCTCCTTAACTTAACCGTTAATTCTGCTTTCAAAGGAGAAAAGTTCATTATTATCAGGCACTGGAGTTGCCTCATAGAATTGAGCCATCTTATCTTTATCCAAAACTTTCCTCTGAAACAAGTCAGCATAGTAAGATCTTACCACCCCCAGCATACCCTCCCATGAATGCTGCAATGCACCCTGGGAGTAAGAGAGACCTGTGACCATTTTTTGGTCACCCTCTCATTGCAATTTTCAAAGGGATCAGGAGCCCCTAAGGACCCATAATCCCGTTCAAGAACCAGGGAGGTGTACTGCCTTATCTCAGATTTCAGCTGGTTGATCTTTGTCATCCCGCCCGCCAAATACAGTGACTCCAATTCTTTATGCAGCTTTACTGATTGGCTATACTTATTCCTCCCTTTATTAACTAACAGCCTCTTTAAGAGGGATCTGATATCCTCCTTGATGTCCTCCCACTAGTCAGTTATGTCTTCATAAGAAGTCAACGCTGTCTAGATGAAGTTCAATAAGGGAGTGGATACGACTCTGGACAAAGCTGACTCACCCCAAGGCTGTGGGAATTCGGATCGCAGGCGTTGTTTAAGGTTGCTGTCACTGGTGGCCGATGCCCTGTGCCGTTGCCCTGGTGGTCGCTGAAAAGTGCTGAAAGTAAAATAATAAAATTAAGTGTTTGTGACGCCACCTATGGTTTCTGATGAATTCACCAGCGCTGCTCTAAGACCTCCGGGGATGATGTTGTTGCAGCCAGTTGGAGTTGCTCCTCGCAGGTGGAGCGGAATCCCCAGGGCAGAAGCTGTAGTACTTGTTGTCGTGGTCAGCTCTGCCAGCGAGAGACTGAGTGATTTCTCACAGCAAGAAAGAATGACACACCACACATTGCTGAGTCTCTGTACTGGTTTACTTATAACTCTCAGGCACTAAACAGGTTTACAGTCTCGGGTAGCTGGCCTGGGTAGTTACCAGTGGATGAGGTGTCTTTCTGTGGCTTTCAACAGTGTTTCTTTCGGCTTCGCCCTCTATCCTCACTTTCTCTGCGCTGCTCCTACTTCCTTAGCCCGGACCTGCAGTGATCCACTTGTTTTGCACCAGGCCCACGGGTCTGCTAGAGGTTACCCTTCTCTCTCTAAGGGAATCGTTACCCTTGGAAGGGGCTCAAACCCTGGACGGGGATCCTGGTGGGAATGTGCATTGGACCGGGTCGAATCTGCCTGAAGACCCACAACCCTCCGGTGTTGGCAGCTCAGGGCTGAACTCTCCTGCATCACTCTTGGAGCCAGTTCTCCACTATTCGGATTGGGATCCCCCCAGACGGGGTATTAGGACGGTCTGACGCCGGGTATTACCAACACCCTCGGGCTCCCCCTTCGGTCTAGGTCACCACTCTTTCTGGGTGCCCTTCCTCAGCATCCCTTGAAGGGTCCTCCTCGACTTCGCTCCTTGCTACTACTCACTACCCACTTATATAACCTCCCACTGGGACCGGTTACCCAGGTGACGGGTTTAACCAATTGGCCCCCTGGCTCTACGTGTGAATGCGTAGATGAAAGCCACATGCCAACCTCCCCATCCACTGGCCACTGGGATACCACACACACTGGTCTGGGTGCAGTACCCCTTCATGGCGCAACGACAAGTGGGGCGCCACATAGGCATCATCCAGGAGACTGGACGTAAGCCTCCACAACCCTCTACCAATGTCCGGATGTATGGGACGACCTTCTCACTCAGGACGCTGACAGCCTCTGTAGGACTCACAAACACAAAATCTATCCTACTGCTCCTATTGGAACAAGAATACGTGAATTTAGGCTGCCGACCTTCCTGTGTGAAAACGTCTGTCAGCCCTGCCTGCATTATGATATTATGTAGGACCTTACCATCTCTGGTCACTGTCCTGCCTGAGGAGCTTTCACCTGATGTCAGTAAGTCCCCCGCCATCACCACCGGAAGAGAAATGAAGAGGCCTTGTCCCAGTGTAGGCCGAGAAGCCTGGGCCTTGCCGGGGGAGCTTCCCCGCCCAGGGGGGCCCCGCCCTGGGCTTGTTCCAGGCATGAGGAGAACTGCTCAACACAACCTCAGAGCTTGGGGGCAGTATTATAGAAGTTATATTCGTGCATATAGGGACAGTATTAACTAGTTTATCCGTATAACGTACATAGGGGGCAGTATTATAGTACTTATATTCTTGTACATAGGGACAGTATTATACTAGTTATATTCCTGTACATAGGAGCAGTATTATAGTAGTTATATTCTTGTACATAGGGACAGTATTATACTAGTTATATTCCTGTACATTGGGGGCAGTATTATAGTAGTTATATTCTTGTACATAGGGACAGTATTATACTAGTTATATTTCTGTACATTGGGGGCAGTATTATAGTAGTTATATTCTTATTTTTTTCAAAGTATTTTTATTAAAGTTTTTACACAAGAGGGGAAACATAAATATGGGGGGGGGGGGGAGGGTAGACAAACAACAAAAAAGAAACCAACATCCTAGTTGTGCAAAATAATTTACAGAAGGAAAAATGTTACTGTTCTTTTCCATCTCTAGTACCTTTAGACAACATCATGTCCCTAAGTCTACTAGTGCATTCGTCATAACATATTATTTAGAAAGATACAAAACTACATTATTATACATAAAATAAGAACGCAATGTCATACCGTCAGCGGAATATCAAATAGTTAGGTTTGGCATAAATTTGTTCGACCATACTTCCCATTTAAGTTTGTGTTTTATCAAATTCTTCTGTCTTAGAGCTATATTATACTCGTATACATTATGGGTTTATTATATCGGTTATAGTTGGGACCTCGACCTGTTTCCAGCGTGAAGCTATCAGCAATTTTGTTGTAATCAAAATTTGACAAATTATATGTCTAAGGGCCCTTTCACATCAGCGTTTTTTTAAATTTGCGGCAGATGCGGTGAAAAAACCGCATCTGCCGCAACTGCCGCATAACGGTTCCACTTGCGGCACGGTTGCGGTTTTTTCCATAGGAAGTATAGGGGGACTTGCGGCAGATGCGGTAAGTGCGGTATTGCACTTGCGGCAGGTGCGGCAGAGAAAAAAACCGCGGCTTACTGCGGTTTTTTTCTCTGCCGCACCTGCCGCAAGTGCAATACCGCACTTGCCGCATCTGCCGCAAGTCCCCCTATACTTCCTATGGAAAAAACCGCAACCGTGCCGCAAGTGGAACCGTTATGCGGCAGTTGCGGCAGATGCGGTTTTTTCACCGCATCTGCCGCAAATTTAAAAAAACGCTGATGTGAAAGGGCCCTAACATTGTTGGGAAAAGCTTCAATACCAAGCATCAGGAGAGCTAGTTGTGGATTAAGGGAAATTCTAAGATTAGTAGTTATATTCTTGTACATAGGGGGCAGTATTATAGTAGTTATATTCTTGTACATAGGGGCAGTATTATAGTAGTTATATTCTTGTACATAGGGGCAGTATTATAGTAGTTATATTCTTGTACATAGGGGCAGTATTATAGTAGTTATATTCTTGTACATAGGGGGCAGTATTATAGTAGTTATATTCTTGTACATAGGGGCAGTATTATAGTAGTTATATTCTTGTACATAGGGGCAGTATTATAGTAGTTATATTCTTGTACATAGGGGCAGTATTATAGTAGTTATATTCTTGTACATAGGAGCAGCATTATAGTAGTTATATTCTTGTACATAGGGAGCAGTATTATAGTAGTTATATTCTTGTACATAGGGGGCAGTATTATAGTAGGTATATTCTTGTACATAGGGGCATTATTATAGTAGTTATATTCTTGTACATAGGGGCAGTATTATAGTAGTTATATTCTTGTACATAGAGGCAGTATTATAGTAGTTTACAGTTAGGGCCAGAAATATTTGGACAGTGACACAATTTTCGCGAGTTGGGCTCTGCATGCCACCACATTGGATTTGAAATGAAACCTCTACAACAGAATTCAAGTGCAGATTGTAACGTTTAATTTGAAGGGTTGAACAAAAATATCTGATAGAAAATGTAGGAATTGTACACATTTCTTTACAAACACTCCACATTTTAGGAGGTCAAAAGTAATTGGACAAATAAACATAACCCAAACAAAATATTTTTATTTTCAATATTTTGTTGCGAATCCTTTGGAGGCAATCACTGCCATAAGTCTGGAACCCATGGACATCACCAAACGCTGGGTTTCCTCCTTAATGCTTTGCCAGGCCTTTACAGCCGCAGCCTTCAGGTCTTGCTTGTTTGTGGGTCTTTCCGTCTTAAGTCTGGATTTGAGCAAGTGAAATGCATGCTCAATTGGGTTAAGATCTGGTGAGTGACTTGGCCATTGCAGAATGTTCCACTTTTTTGCACTCATGAACTCCTGGGTAGCTTTGGCTGTATGCTTGGGGTCATTGTCCATCTGTACTATGAAGCGCCGTCCAATCAACTTTGCAGCATTTGGCTGAATCTGGGCTGAAAGTATATCCCGGTACACTTCAGAATTCATCCGGCTACTCTTGTCTGCTGTTATGTCATCAATAAACACAAGTGACCCAGTGCCATTGAAAGCCATGCATGCCCATGCCATCACGTTGCCTCCTCCATGTTTTACAGAGGATGTGGTGTGCCTTGGATCATGTGCCGTTCCCTTTCTTCTCCAAACTTTTTTCTTCCCATCATTCTGGTACAGGTTGATCTTTGTCTCATCTGTCCATAGAATACTTTTCCAGAACTGAGCTGGCTTCTTGAGGTGTTTTTCAGCAAATTTAACTCTGGCCTGTCTATTTTTGGAATTGATGAATGGTTTGCATCTAGATGTGAACCCTTTGTATTTACTGTCATGGAGTCTTCTCTTTACTGTTGACTTAGAGACAGATACACCTACTTCACTGAGAGTGTTCTGGACTTCAGTTGATGTTGTGAACGGGTTCTTCTTCACCAAATAAAGTATGCGCCGATCATCCACCACTGTTGTCATCCGTGGACGCCCAGGCCTTTTACAGTTCCCAAGCTCACCAGTCAATTCCTTTTTTCTCAGAATGTACCCAACTGTTGATTTTGCTACTCCAAGCATATCTGCTATCTCTCTGATGGATTTTTTATTTTTTTTCAGCCTCAGGATGTTCTGCTTCACCTCAATTGAGAGTTCCTTTGACCGCATGTTGTCTGGTCACAGCAACAGCTTTCAAATGCAAAACCACACACCTGGAATCCACCCCTGACCTTTTAACAACTTCATTGATTACAGGTTAACGAGGGAGACGCCTTCAGAGTTAATTGCAGCCCTTAGAGTCCATTGTCCAATTACTTTTGGTCCCTTGAAAAAGAGGAGACTATGCATTACAGAGCTATAATTCCTAAACCCTTTCTCCGATTTGGATGTGGAAACTCTCATATTGCAGCTGGGAGTGTGCACTTTCAGCCCATATTATATATATAATTGTATTTCTGAACATGTTTTTGTAAACAGCTAAAATAACAAAACTTGTGTCACTGTCCAAATATTTCTGGCCCTAACTGTATATTCTTGTACATAGGGGCAGTATTATAGTAGTTATATTCTTGTACATAGGGGCAGTATTATAGTAGTTATATTCTTGTACATAGGGGGCAGTATTATAGTAGTTATATTCTTGTACATAGAGGCAGTATTATAGTAGTTATATTCTTGTACATAGGGGCAGTATTATAGTAGTTATATTCTTGTACATAGGGGGCAGTATTATAGTAGTTATATTCTTGTACATATGGGCAGTATTATGTAGTTATATTCTTGTACATATGGGCAGTATTATAGTAGTTATATTCTTGTACATAGGAGCAGTAATATAGTAGTTATACTTTTGTACATAAGGGGGCTGTATTGTAGTAGTTATATTCTTGTACATAGGGGGCAGCATTTTAGTAGTTATATTCTTGAACATAGGGGGCAGCATTGTAGTAGTTATATTCTGGAACATAGGGGGCAGCATTGTAATAGTTATATTCTTGCATATAGGGGGCAGGATTGTAGTAGTTATATTCCTGTACACAGGATCAGTATTATAGTAGTTGTACTCTTATACATAGGGAGCAGTATTATAGTAGTTATAGTCTAGTACACAGGGGGCAGTATTATAGAAGTTATATTCCTGTACATTCTCAAAGAGAATAGTTGGAGAGATTATGCATTTCCATGGACGACTAAATAGATGCATAGCTGTCAGAAATAGCTGATGTCACATAGCTAAATCCTGTTCTTAGTTGCAATAGAAGGAATAGGTCAGCTGCAGACCTGTCTGTCAGGACACAGTTTCCATTGATAAAGCAAAATAGAGTTTTCAGTGTAGTTTTGTTTTGGTATCTGAGCAAAGATGTGCTTCAAGGATTTTTTGAAACACTTTCATGAATCTTCTACTTCACGTCTTCAGCATATGCCAATCATCTTGAAGTGTTGTGCATTATGCCTCTTCATTTAAACACCATTATACATAATTAGCTTAAATACAGTAACAAGCCTCTGTAATAGGAAGATCAAATTTAAATGGAACATATTATTTTCAGACTTCTTAAAATATGCTAAATTACAGATTAGACAAGCAACATTTTACCAAGAATATTTAGGGAGCGATATACATCACTGTCATACACAGACTAAAAATGGTAGAGTTTGGAAGGGGGAAAAATAGGTTGGAAAGGTGCAAGTGAGATACAAATTAAAGTCTTTAGATATTAAGATCTTGTAAGGTTTACAGGTTCTTCATAGAATTGCTGTATTTTCTGCCCTCTTCAAAAATGGAGTTTGTGCCTCACCTTGCCCTTAAAGTTCCTGCATGTTCTGTTATAAGTGCGGTTCTGGGCTTTAATCACTGCCTGAGTACTTTGTGCTACTTGGTCTCTGAGCCTCCTGGTTGCTGCTGGACTTGCTCCTCTGTGTGCCGTGCATATCCTGATCCTGGCTGTTGGTTTCCGCCCCTCAAACCCTCTTGGAGAAAAACTTCATTACTTCTGGACCTCCTGGGTCTGTAAGAACTTTGATTCTACATTTAAATTGTCTGTGTACTTAATCCTGGACTAAATCAGTTACAGGTTGGTGCAGGACTTGAGCGGTACTTTTCATCCCTGTACAATGGTGACCATTTGTTTGCTGGACACTTCTCTGCATATTATTTCTGAACATTTACATATTCTTTTGCTGGACACTTCTCTGCATACTATTTCGGGACATTCACATGTTAGTGCACTTGCATTTAATTTTAGGATTTACTTGTTAGTTTCTGTTTCTTAAGCTGTTTGATTATTATTTACAATATAATTAATTACCAAAAACCCTGGTCTCAGTTTCGTCATTGTCTCACGCTATAAGATTCCTAACTATCTACATAATTGTTACAGTCATACAGGGTTGCTTAGGGATGTAGTAGGAAGCTGCAGGGACAGGTAGTGATAGGTTTGGGAGCATAAAGTAGCTGACAGGTTCCCTTTAAGACTGGCGTGCATATACCAATCTTAATGAAGGGGGCTCTAGAGTGTTTTGTGCCGAATTCATTAAGAAGAATGTACCACTTTAATGAATTCCACTCATCTTTTCAGTGGCATGTACCTCCAGAAAGGTTTACAGCAGTCAGGACTAGAGTAACATTTCTGGAATAAGAAGCACTGGCACTGATAATTAATTTGTTGGGCAGATGTAGTGATGAGCACAGGGAGAGGGGTACTCGGACACCGGGATGGATTTGATGGCTGTGATGGAAACTCACGGGTGGTTGGGTTCCCGCTTCCGTGCCCTGGCTGTCATTTGTTTGGTGGGGGAAATATTTACAAGGAATTAAAAAGTACGTGGCGCCACCTGTGGATCCCGGTAATTTGGATACCGGCGCTGCAGGCCGGCCGCTGAGGTGATGATGGGTGCAGCTCAATGTGGTACAGCTCCCCACAGGTGGAGCTTTACATCAGGGCAGCGATGATGGAGGATGAGGGGATGAGGGGAGTAGTTGTTCTTACCCCTCTGAGGAGATGATGAGGCCCTCCGGGCACGGAGGAAAGGAAGACAGACACCGACTCAACTTTAACTCCACTTTACTGGTACCAGCAGATGTTATAGAGAACACTGTACAGTCTGGTTTAACGGGTACTAGTTGTCGGTTCAGGGTACCCTATGTAGCCTCTAGATGTTCCTTCCTTATTATCTTTCAGGGTCTCAATTCTACCTTTCTCTCTGTCTTTCATCACCTTTGCAGAGCTTTCTCGCAAGCCCCCTGGTCTTGTATGATGAGGCATGGGTTATCCTTGATTGGTATGGACGGGAGCAGCAAGAACGCACTCTCTCTCCCGCCACTGGAATCCGGACCGTTACCCTCGTAGTTTTGGACAGATTATGGGCCTGAGGAGTGAGGTACCGTCTTGTGGCGCCTACGGCTACCCAGTTTTAGCGGGCCTGCGGCTCGTCTGTTTGCCGTCAGGGATGAACAGCTGACTGCCTCGGCATCCGTGTCGCCGGTTTTTCCCCACACTAAACCAGCCGGCTCCAACCGGTGCTGGTTCGTCCCCTTCTGTCTGGGTCACCCTTCCTGGAGATGGGTGATCCTCCTGTCAGAGGGTTGTTAGGCACGTCCTGGACTCACTGCCTTCCCTACACTGTCCCTGATGCTGAATGAACTCAAAGCTCACTCACTAACTGTCACTTAAGTCTCCCGCTCTAACCTAAGCTCCACCCCCTTTTGGACCTACTGAATAATCAGTCCTTTACTGTAAGGTGGCCTAGTGTTGAGTGCTAACTTAGACTCCATAGGTTAAACCCAAACCGACAGCTACAGAGGCACTACATATATTTGCAAGGTGTAATAACTCCCTGTGGACACCCAGCCATAGGGGTGCCACACCCCCTTAGTGAAATACACCCGTCCGCGGGTGTTAAAACCAAACCAGGTGTGAGTTGAACTTTTTGTTTACAGGTTAACTGGGTAACTTTCAAAACATCAATAAACAATAAGATTGCTTTAGTAATCTTCCTTTGCAGGAGGCACTGTGCTTATAACATTGCAAACTATAACAATAATAAACATTTTAGTCCCATCAGTCCAACAGGGACAGGGTATTTAGTCTCTGATTAAATGTTCATCAGGATTTTTCACACAAAGTAGTAATTTGCATGAAAGTCTATGCAAATACTCCATAACAGTACAGGGGAAGCATGAAATAAATAACATTAACTACATCTGATGAGGGGCAGGTACCCGAACGCAGCGCTGTAGTTTGGGGTTCTGATCTGGACAAATCCTTAGTTATATTAAAGCTGTTGAAGTGCAAATTGCATATTGCATATATTGAGAGGAGGAAGTGGCTTACAATCTCCTCCCTACTTCGCTCTCTCCATAAGGTTGAGAGCAAGTTCCAGACTTGTCTTAGCCACTCACTCTGCCAGATCAGAATTATCCCACACACTACACTGATGAGGGGCAGGTTACCCTGAAACGCACGTCTGCAGTTGGGTTCTGACTGGCACAAATCCATTAGTTTATTAAAAGCTTGTTGGAAGCGATATGACTTTGGGAAGCTGCTTAAATGTGGCACGGGATTTTCTCAACTTCCTAGTGAAGTGCAAATTTGCATATATCTGAGAGGAGGAAAGTGGCTTACATCTCCTCCCCTACTTCGTCTCTCTCCATAGGTTGAGAGCAAGTTCCCAGACCTTGTCTTAGCCACTCACTCTGCAGATCAGAATATCCACACTACATGATGAGGGGCAGGTACCCGAACGCAGCGTCTGTAGTTTGGGTTCTGATCTGAGCACAATCCCTTAGTTATATTAAGCTTGTTGGCAAAGCGATTATGACTTTGAGGAAGCTGCTTAAATGTGGCACGGGATTTTCTCAACTTCCTTAGTGAAGTGCAAATTTGCATATATGCATATATCTGAGAAGGAGGGAAGTGGCTTACAATCTCCTCACTACTTCGCTCTCTCCATAAGTTGAGATGCAAGTTCCCAGACCTTGTCTTAGCCCACTCATCTGCCAGATCAGAATATCCCACACACTACACTGATGAGGGGTAGGTACCCCGAAAACGCAGCGTCTGCAGTTTGGGTTTCTGATCTGGCACAAATCCTTAGTTATATTAAAAGCTTGTTGGAAAGCGATTATGACTTTGAGGAAGCTGCTTAAATGTGGCACGGGATTTTCTACAACTTCTTAGTGAAGTGCAAATTTGCATATATGCATATATCTGAGAGGAGGGAAGTGGCTTACAATCTCCTCACCTACTTCGTTCTCTCCATAAGGTTGAGAGCAAGTTCCCAGACCTTGTCTTAGCCCACTCACTCTGCCAGATCAGAATATCCCACACACTACACTGATGAGGGGCAGGTACCCTGAAACGCAGCGTCTGTAGTTTGGGGTTCTGATCTGGTACAAATCCCTTAGTTATATTAAAAGCTTGTTGGAAAGCGATTATGACTTTGAGGAAGCTGCTTAAATGTGGCATGGGATTTTCTCAACTTCTTAGTGAAGTGCAAATTTGCATAAGCATTATGAGAGAGGATGTTACATCTCATCACCTACCGCTTTCTCCTAAGGTGAAGCAGTTCCCAACCTAACATTAACTAGCGATTTGAAGAAAGAGACAGCACTCACCGGTATGTGCAGGGTGGTCTTTTAATCAGATTTTCAAGGATAGACAGGGAACCCCCAGGGATGATATCCCGGAACATGATTGTTGATACCGCTTAGTGCCCTGAATTTTCTTTTTTGTAAATAACATTAACTATTTACACTTTTGCAATACCGGACTGCTGGTCTTTTCACTCTTCGCTTCTATTGACCCGGATTGCGAACCACCGCGGGGACCTGCGTGGCGCTCATAAGTTATCACATCCCCATGGTACAGGTCCCGGTCCGGGTGGCCCTGGGGAAGGTGTTCCTCGACATGCCAGCGGCTTACAAATACCTCAGAATAAAGGCCTTCCTCGCTGGCAAAACTGTAACTAGTACCCAGGTTGAAAGTTGCCCCACTCCCTTCTTTCGTTGACCGGTGGGCAATGGGGGCTGGTTACAGGCCATGACGCGGGCCAGGGCGGCTCGTCGGTTTGCGGTCAGGGATGAACTGCTGACCACCGCGGCTTCCGTGTTTCCGGTGTTTTTCCCCACACTAAACAAGCCGACTCCAACCGGAGCTGGTCCATCCCCTTCTGTCGGGTCACCCTCCTGAAATGGATGATCCCTCCTGTCAGAGGGCTGTCAGGCCTGTCCTGACTGACTGCCTTCCCAGCACTGTCTCTGATGCTGACTGAACTCAAAGCTCACTCACTAACTGTCACTTCAGTCTCCCGTTCTAACCTAAGCTCCACCCCCTCTTGGACCTACTGAATACTTAGTCCTTTACTCTAAGGTGGCCAAGTGTTGAGTGCTAACTTAGACTCCATAGGTTAAACCCACAACTACAGAGGCACTACATATATTTGCAAGGTGAATACACTCCCTGTGGCGCCTAGCCACAGTGGCGCCACAGTAGCACCACCCTGTCCGTCCCCAGTTCTGCCCATTTTGTTGCATCTGCTGACATGTGTAAATGGCAAAAAACATGAATTTTGCATCATGACTTTTCAAAGCGTTTTAAACTAGTTTTATGGTGAAAAAACATTTAGATGAATCACCCCCATTTTTAATATGTCTTTGTGTTGTATTGGTGGTTCTTGATGATGGTGTCTCCGATGTTCTCACTTTCCAGTAAATGAACGATTTCATGCCAGAAACAGATAAATATTCTGATGACTCTGGCGATGATACACCGTGTACTTGCACAAGTACATTATTTTGTTTCATTGTTATGGGACCGAACATCCATTGCCCTGACTAATGATGAGGGTGTCTAATTAACCCCTTGATCCCCCTCCTACAGGATCCTGCTGATCGGACCTGCATAATACATTCAGGATGCAGCCGGCAGCGCGGTTGACGTGAGACTCCTATTATATCCAGACATGACTCTTCTTGCTTTGCTGTGTTAAAACGATATTGTTTTTTGAGATGATAATGATTCGAATAAAGTACAGAGCTGGGGACCTTTTATGGTGATTACAGCACGGAAAAGTCATTGAAAACATTTTATTTTTCACATTAAAAATATCTTAAATGTGGAAAGCTATAAAGTATGAAATATCACGTTCATTTTACAGCAGAAAAACTTTCACATCTTATATTGATGTGTTATATTTCTGGAAGATGGCTTTTAGTGTTAAGTTTCTTATTAGATCCTGCAATAATTACAGAAATATGGAACAGCTACTATTTATGTAAGAAATTCTTATCTTAAAGATGTTTAGTCATTATAATATATCATTTGGATTCAGCAAAAAACCTCCCCATCTGGGGGTATCCAGATGAGGGCAGTTTGGCATCCTAGGGACAATGCAGACTGGAGAGAGGTGAGGAGACAGTCAACAGTCAGGTTGGCATCGGGGAGCTGACTGTCCATCAGCATGACACCGGCAGTCACGCCTCATCAACAGAGCAGAACACAAGAGATGAACCTGCCCGGTCAATGTTGCTTCACTGGAAGCCACAGAATTGCATTGTGAATGCTCTGAACGGGCAGAGATTGTTACCGGGTAGAACATATAGGTAGTGAGGGACTACCTGGATTTAAGATTTTTTAAACCCATTGGTGAAAAATAAATAAAGTCTCAGGTATCCTCTGTAAATGAAAAATTACACTCTGCAACTACTATTACATTGAGTGTTCAGTTCAACATGAAAAATTAGGTGAAAGTTCCTCTTTAAGTTTTAGGCAGGGGAGGCACCAGAATTGAACCTTTGACCATGGTGCAGGTAAACCTAAACGTGCCTCTACTCCCTTACTGACCCTGAAACCCGACCCTGCACCGTTCTCTCACTAGGACTTTACAATGTGAGAGCACCTCCTTGTTGACAGCCAGGAATTATGTAGAGAAAATTCCTATCCCCGTAGTTGCCTCTGTCTGGGGTTCTTCTTTCGTGCAGATGTTCATTGGCTTTCCCTGTCCATTTCTACGGCCCATGCACCTGCCTGGTCTTGTGCACATAGGCAGTCATGCAGCAATGTTAGTATTCTCCTCTTAGCATTTTCTGTTGTTTCTTATTATTTACTCTAGAGTAATACCTGTGTTAGTGGCGGAACATTTTAGCAGCATTATTTCTCTATTTGTTATGCCTCTTTTTTTATCCTCCACTCTGAAATTCAGTATGGGTATTTCAGCCACTATTTTCTTTATACTTCATAGAGGAACACAGTCTACATTTTATCCCTCTTGTGATAGCATTGCTGGTAAGGAATTTATGTTCTTTGCAGCCATTAGATGCTATAAATATTACCTAGTTTAGGCTGCTTTCACATCAGTGGTAATTTGTAATTCATGGCGATTCCCAAATCTGCTTGTAATGGCTGACTTGTGGCATGAATCTGGCAAGCCCCATTCACTCTCTATGGGGCTTGCGGTCAGGTGCGGCAATTGCGGTTTTGCCAGATCCGGCACTTGTGGCACTTGCGGCAACACAAAAATGCCACTGCTAGCAGTGTTTTTTTTGCACGGCCTCAAGTGCTGGATCTGCCGGATTTGCCGCACCTGATTGAAAGCCCCATAGAGAATGAATGGGGCTTGCCAGATTCGTGCCACAAGTCAGCCATTACGCGGCAGATGTGGCAGGTGCAGAGACATCTGCCGGATCTTACGCAAATAATAAATTACCATGATATGAAAAGAGCCTTAGTCAGTTGAATTTTAGGCTAGACACTAGCTTGCTAGATGTTCTGCGAATATTGTATAGCCACTTTGTGATATGTATTTTCTGCTGTATCATTCATGCACTGATTGTATGCATCCCGCTTGTCCCCAGTTTCATCAAATCATACTACTATGTTCAACTAAAACCCAGACTTTAGTTTCCTTATTGGACTCAGTATACCGGTTTAGCTGTCTGTTTAGCTTCATGTGCTCATAGCCCGTTTAGCTAGAACAGACCAGTTAGCACATTTAAAGTGTTTTGGTGGCAGTTCCAGTGAACTCCAATGAAAGTGGAATGTCACATTGCTGCTCACCAGGAAGGTGGTGTGCTCTCTAGTGAGTAGAAGAAGGCTGGAAGTACTTTTTACAGAAGGTTACCTCCCATATAAATTATTATAGGTGACAACCCCTGGATTATCCCACCTCATTACAACTGAGGCTGAAGGCACACTGTCCATGTGCCTCATGCGAGTGCAATGCAAGGGAAACTCGCATTGCACTTGGACCAGTATCAGTAAATGATACTAGTCCCATTAGTGCGTTTTACACACACTAAACACGCATTACGAGAGACACGCGAGTTCAATTGCAGCATACTGCGATTATACGCTATTTCCTCGCACGAGTGCCCATTCAAAGTATATGGGTGCTAGAAAAACTCATACAGCACACTGTGCGATAGTCACACGCGCTATTACAATGTATTCAAACATTGCTGCTGTCAAAGCAGCAGTGAAAGATGATTCATAAAAACACAGCCACTATCCACAGTTTGAATTTGCCGGGGTTAACCTGCATATTAACTTCATCTGCAGCCTCTATGCTGCATGTCAGCTGTGAGGCTGCAGATGTGGCTAATAAGCCGGTTTATGCAGGGTTAACCCCATGTTTGTGTGCTTCCAGCTTGTGTCTGGGTATGTCCACACTCCCTGGATACAAGCTGACATCACAGAATGTGTCAGCAGGGGTTAATGAAGTTTATTAATAAAAGCCGGCAATTAGCACTATTCAGTACATTACTGTATTTGCTGGGTAGCTCCAGCACTCAGGAGCTGTGCATGATACTGTACTATAAGAGCATAATATGACAGCCTCTGTCCTAGGTTCTGAAATTTCACTCTCTTATTACAGTGCATAGCTGGTTAAAGTTGGGTGCTGATCGCAATCTGAAAAGCTTCAGGACCACAGTCAGCACTATAAGAGCGTGAAATTTCAGAACCTAGGAGAGCGGCTGTCAGTTTACACTCTTATAGTACAGTACCATGGACAGCTCCTGAGTGCTGGAGCCACCTTGCAAATAGAGTAATTTACTGATTAGCGGTAATTGCTGGCTTTTACTAATAAACTTCATTAACCCCTGCTGACACATTCTGTGATGTCAGCTTGTGTTCAGGGAGTGTGGACATACCCGGACAAAAGCTGGCAGCACACAAACATGGGGTTAACCCTGCATAAACCGGCTTATTAGCCACATCTGCAGCCTCACAGCTGACATGCAGCACAGAGGCTACAGATGAAGTTAATATGCAGGTTAACCCCGGCAAATTCAAACTGTGGATAGTGGCTGTGTTTTTATGAATCATCTTGTGTCCAGGGAGTGTGGACATGCCCTGACACAAGCTGGCACCACCCAAACATGGGGTTATACCTGCATAAACCGGCTTATTAGCCGCGTCTGCAGCCTCCCAGCGGACATGCCGCACAGAGGCTGCAGATGGAGTTAATATGCAGGTTAACCCCGGCAAATTCAAACTGTGGACAGCAGTTGTGTTCCTATGAATCATCTTTCACCACTGCTGTCACAGTGGTGAAAGATGATTGCTTACTGTGCTGGCAACCCGGCAATTTCAAATGAATGCCGGTAAATGCCGTCGGCGGTACAGAAGTTTGCTCGGTGGGATTACATGCTGAGAAATCACGCCGACCAAATTTCAGGACCGTGGACAGCATCACACTGACCTGCACCACACACTCACTCACACAGCACACTCACATGCATACAGCCATGCACACTCACCCACACGCACCACACTCGCACCTCACTGACACAAAACACGCACTACACACGCATCACTGTCATGCATCAAACACGCTCCGTGTTTGATGCATGACAGTGTGGCTCCAGCCTGAGACTGCTGCAGCCTGTATAGTCATTACACCACTTATGGCTGTGAATAGAAACATTCTGGCTTATAGAGCCATTGGCTACTGCTCTAAAGAAGCTGGGTATAAAATAAGGTTCAAAATGTTTAAACAGGCTGCCTGTAAGTTCCAGGATTACCTTGCTGATTAAAGCCGGGTTTACATGGCCAAAATAAAACACAGGCCAGTCATGCCGGCAAATTGCAGATGTCAGATGTGATTGGCACCGCATGTAGGCGCTACCTGCTGTGTACAGGTACTAGTCTGGTCAGTAAATTGGACCAAGTTTTAACCTTGCAGACCGATCGATGTGACAAATTGGACATATGCACTGACACATTGGCTATAATGGATATGTGTGCTCTCCATTTGTGGTCCGTGGTGCAGAACGAGGCCTAAGACATACATAACATATAAAAGAGTCTACCTGTGAGTAGCCGTCCGTCACTCCTGATAAGATCTCTCTTTACTGTAGAGCTGCTGCTAGTCAGTGTCTTTTCCTGATGAAATAGAAGAGACTTCTGCAGGAAGTTAACTCCGAGCAAAGTGACATTTTCCATTCATTTCCACAGTGATGAGGCTTTCAGAAATTGTCGAGCTGGCAGATAAATATTCTGTACTTGGCATATCCCGCTAATCTGATGATTAGTTCATAAAAGGAAAATTCTGATGTACGTGAAACGGTTCACAAAGCGGCCAGGACAGGGAGATTGGATTGCTGGCAGCAATAAGAAAGAAATACTTTTATGTTTAGCACAAATAAAATGTATGATGATGCTGGCACCGAGCCTTCAAAGGTAAAACAGGGCGAAAGGACAAATCTGGATTCAGTTCATTTACAGCTATGTTTTACTCCACAGGTTTACCGTATATACTCGTGTATAAGCCGACCCGTGTATAAGCCGACCCCCCTACTTTTGCCCCCAAAACCTGGGAAAACCTATTGACTCGTGTATAAGCCGAGGATGGACCCCAGCACAGGTATACAGCCCCCAGCAGTGTGGTATACAGCAGCCCCAGAGGTATATACAGCAGCCCCAGTGGTATATACAGCAGCAGCCCCAGTGGTTAGTATACAGCAGCCCCAGAGGTGTATACAGCAGTCCAGTGGTAGTATACAGCAGCCCCAGAGGTATATACAGCCCCAGTGGTACTATACAGCAGCCCCAGTGGTAGTATACAGCAACCCCAGTGGTAGTATACAGCAGCCCCAGTGGTAGTATACAGCAGCCCCAGTGGTAGTATACAGCAGCCCCAGAGGTAGTATACAGCAGCCCCAGAGGTATATACAGCCCCAGAGGTATATACAGCAGCCCTAGTGGTGTATACAGCAGCCCCAGAGGTATATACAGCAGCAGCCCCAGTGGTTAGTATACAGCAGCCCCAGAGGTGTATACAGCAGCCCCAGTGGTAGTATACAGCAGCCCCAGTGGTAGTATACAGCAACCCCAGTGGTAGTATACAGCAGCCCCAGTGGTAGTATACAGCAGCCCCAGAGGTATATACAGCAGCCCTAGTGGTGTATACAGCAGCCCCAGAGGTATATACAGCAGCCCTTAGGTAGTATACAGCAGCCCCAGTGGTGTATACAGCAGCAGCCCCAGGGCTGTATACTGCAGCAGCCCCAGGGCTGTATACAGCAGCAGCCCCAGGGCTGTATACAGCAGCAGCCCCAGGGGTGAATACAGCAGCAGCCCCAGGGGTGTATACAGCAGCAGCCCCAGGGCTGTATACAGCAGCAGCCCCAGGGGTGTATACAGCAGCAGCCCCAGGGGTGTATACAGCAGCAGCCCCAGGGCTGTATACAGCAGCAGCCCCCGGAGGTATACAGGCCCCCCCATCATGATCCAGGGCCCCCCCCCCTTGCGCGGCAAACCTGTAAAGTAAAATCATACTTATCACTGTCCCGCCGCTTGCCGACATCACGATCCCGGGCTTCATTCCGCGTCTTCCGGCTTCCTGTGGTCGCGGGCAATGACGTCATTGCCCGCGACCACAGGAAGGCGGAAGACGCGGAATGAAGCCCGGGATCGTGATGTCGGCAAGCGGCGGGACAGCGCGGGACAGTGATAAGTATGATTTTACTTTACAGGTTTGCTGCGCAAGGGGGGGGGGGAACCCTGGATCATGATGGGGGGCCTGTATACCTCCAGGGGCTGCTACTGTATACTGTATACTCGCGTATAAGCCGAGGGGGGACTTTTCAGCCCAAATTTTTGGCTGAAAAACTCGGCTTATACGCGAGTATATACGGTAATAAAAAAGGCTTCTATCCCCACCATCTTCTTTAGTGAATTGACCATTAAAACGCTATATTCACTCCCTGCTTGTACTGTAAAGAATCACCATCTGTGAGGAAGATTAAACCTATCATCTAGATGAGTGTTTCCCAACTCCAGTCCTCAAGGCACACCAACAGGTCATGTTTTCAGGATTTCCTTAGAATTGCATAGGTGATAATTTAATCACTTGCACAGGGGATAATTCCATCATCTGTCTAATGATAAGGAAATCCTGAAAACATGACCTGTTGGTGTGCCTTGAGGACTGGAGTTGGGAAACACTGGTCTAGATAAACCTCCCTATCTGGCCAAACGATAAACTCACATCCCAATTAGCGTCCTTTGTCATTGCAGCCGGCAAACTCCTCATACCCTCACACTCCCTGATGAAGGAGCATAGCAGGCTCTGAAACGCGTTGGATGGATCGAATGAAGGCGTTATAATTTGAATCTTTCGACTACGTGTTTTCTGTGGCAGCACGGACCAACAACACATTGTCCCTAGGAATCTCTGCATACCCTCACTATGGCGGTCAACTACAATACCTCTCAAGAGGCAACTCCTACTCAAAAGTTCACCAAATAGACCACATAGAGGAGTTGCCCGCCTTCACACAGCACAATGCGACTTCTTTCTGGAGACTTTGGAAACCTTGGCGGGAATCAAGGGAGATATCCAAGTTCACATCCTCCACTTCCACATATTATGAAGATATATATTTTCAAAAACCAGGTTAAACATGAATAATAATCAGTATGTAATAGGACTCTCTCACATAGGTATAAAACTCTCTAAGTCCGAACAATTATGAGTAAAAATATTATGAAGATATGTTGAGGGGCGCGCAACATGGAGGCTATGACTAGAAACGGCACAACCAAATTATATTCTATCCAAGGAGAAATATCAATTCTTCTATTTGACCCTCTAATAACTATCACCGAACCCCACTGTACCCCACCCCCTAGTTCTCTAGAACAGGGGTGGGGAATTCCAGACCTCGAGGTCTGCTAACAGCTCAGGTTTTCAGGATTTCCTTAGCATTGCACAGTTGATAATATAATTACCTGCACTGGTAATGATTCCAACACAATGCTAAGTAAATCCTGAAAACATGACCAGTTGGCGGCCCTAGAAGCCTGGGATTTCCTACCCCTGCTCTAGAAACCTCCTCCACCCTCGTTTCTCTACATTTCCACTCTTCTCTCTTGCTCTATCCATGCACAAAACTGGTGACAGGTGCGCTTTAAATCTATTCTAAAAACCAACACAACGTAGAAACCCAGACAACCACTATAATTCCATTTATCTCTTCCTCTAAACTGGACAGTACGTGCAAACGGGAATGTGAATGTGGCCTGATGCAACCTCTGGGGTCACAGAGAATTGTCTAGACTGGATTTTAGTAGGTCACAAATAGTTTACTGTCCACAATCATGTCAGGAGCGCAATCATCAGCATTGTAAGAACTTAAAATTGGAAAACTTTCCATTATATGGGGATTCTGTAAACCAGACGATCCCTCAAATATTCAGTTTTATAATCCATTCACAAAAAGGAATGAATTTTGAGGCTGAGGCCCTGTATTCAATCCCCACCAAGAACAACATCTACAAGGAGTTTGTATGTTCTCCTGTGTTTGTGTGGGTTTCCTCCTCCGGGTTCTCTGGTTTCCTCCCACACTCGAAAGACATACTGATAGGGAATTGGGATGAGCGAGTATGCTTGTCACTACTCGGTCCTCTCACGAATATCTCGGTACTCAGGGTACTCGGCGAGTACCCAGTAATCTCACAATACTCTTGCTATGCTCGGGATCCACCTCCCTGCATGTTGGCGCTCTTTACAGAGCCAGCCCGCATGCAGGGATTGGCTGACAGACACTGTAATGCCACAGCCATGTTGGTTGTGGCATTACAGTGATTGGCTGGCCGCACAGCGTCACCAGGTCTTTATAAGACCTGACCGCGCTGTGCTCGTCACTCTGCTCCACAGACAGTCAGTGTAGGGAGAGCTGCTGCAGATTGAGGGACAGATTTGTGGCCTTTCAGCTAGTGTAGGCGCAGGGCTGCCAGTCTAATTACCACAACAGTCCTTCTGAGGACTAATAGAGCTGTATACAGGGAGGCAGGGTATATAGCAAACTTTGTTTGCCAGTATACCAGCCTGCATCACATCTAGGGCTGGTGTACAGGCTCATCCATCCCAAAACAGTGCTTTTAGGGATTAATTTAGCTCTCTATAGACAGGAGAAGGTTGTAGCATAAATTAGGATACGCCAAAAGACTCGCTATTCTCGTCAGCGTTTGTGTCTGACCAGTCCAACTACAGGGCCTTAATCTATTATCTCAGTGTCCAGCTAAAAACCAAATTTTGTCTGCATTCATTTAACATTTGTGTGCGCCAGGAGTGGGTTGTAGCGTAAATTAGGATACCCCAAAAGACTCGCTATTCTTGTCAGCGTTTGTGTCTGACCAGTCCACCTCCAGGGCCTTAATCTCTAATCTCAATGTGCAGCTAGAAACCATTTCTTGGACGCCTTCATTTAGCTGTATACAGTCAGCACAACATTGAAAATGTGCAAGGCCGGTAGCAAGGGACAAGGAACTGGACATGATGGTGGTGCAGGCAGAGGCCGAGGCCGTGTGCAAGCTCGAATTGCGCCACGACAAACGCCCACATCATCTCGCTCGACCTTCCTGTCCCAATTTCTAGGGGACCGCAGCAGTTCACCACTATTAAACCAAGACCAGTGTCTTGGATAGCGGATAATGCTTCCAGTCAGTTTGGCACCTCCACAAACACCCTGTCTTCCACACGGTCAAGTGTCAGTAGCCGTGAGACTGGACCGCACATTCCACACCATGATACTCCTTCCTCCCACCATGCCGAGTGCCCGGTCCCGGACATAACAGATCCCACACTTGGACACTCTGAAGAGCTGTTCACTTATCCATTCGTAGATTCTGGCCTCTCGCCAGCTCCAGTTGAAGTGAGTCATGAGGAGATCATATGTACCGATGCACAAATATTTGAGCAGCCACGGTCCCACGAAGGCAACAGTGGGAACGTGTCTCAACAAGAGGTGGACGATGATGAGATACAATTGCCAGAAAGTCAGGAGGAGGACCAGGGTGCGGAAGTGGAAGACGACGTGGTGGATGATCCAGTAACTGACCCAACCTAGCAGGAGGACATGCAGAGCGAGGACAGCAGTGCACAGGGGGAGGGAGGCGTAGCATCACAACAGGCCAGAAGAAGCAGGGTGGTGTCCGCAGGCAGAAGGCAGGCAACCGTTCCCCGGAACAACAACACGACTGAAGTTGCCAGTACAACTGTTGGGTCTTCCCGAGTCTGGCTGTTTTTTAAGGTGTCTGCAGATAATTCCAAAAAGGCCATTTGCAACACCTGCCATGCCAGCATCAGCATGGGTAGCAAAACTAGCAGCCTGACCACCAACCAGCATCATCAGACACATGTCAGCAAAGCACCCGACTTTGTGAAATGTACAGCAGAGTCCAGGAGCATTGCCTTTGGCTACTTGCTGTTCTGCTCCTCCTTCTCCTCCTTATCCGCCACCATCATATGATCAGAGCGAGCGTGGTTCATGATGCCACGAAAACATATTTTTTGTATATCATATTTATGATGATGATGATGACCCTAACCGTTCAAAAGTTAGACAGTAGTTTCATGTATACCCCCCAGGGGTAAATGTTTTAGTCCATACTTAGTGCATGGGCATTACAAGTACAGGAGACCCACTCCTTTGTAATGGGAACAATATTTAGAGGCTCTCCTCCATATTTCTTTCCAGGGGCATTGAAGTGCCACACAATTTTTGGCTTCCCTGCCTAGGGCAATACTACAAATGACCCACTTCCTTACAATGGGCACATTATTGAAAGAGGCCCTCATGCACGTCTCTATCCAGGGGCATCAGAGTACCACACAATTTTTGGCTTCCCTGCCAAGGGCAATACTACAAAAGACAAGCTTCCTTATAATGGGCACATAAGTGGGTATGAGCCCTTAATATTTTTTCCATGAAAATCCATTTTGGTTTCATTTTATAACGTTTTCTTGACAGTCCGTAAAAGAGGCGTAATACTCTGACAACATTGTTCACAGCAGTGACCTTGGAGTCTGAAATGCTTACAGGGGTCTTCCCAGTGGCGTAACTTCAGGCCCTGGGGCCCCGATGCGAAAGCTCCAATGGGGCCCCCAATCAATGCAAATCTTTAAGGGTATGTGCCCACTGGACGTTTTATGGGCTGTTCTTTAGCGCTTTCCGTCGGCGTTTTCCGCTGAGTTTTATGTTAATTTATGTTAATCCTAACCAGCGGTTGGCTTAACATGGTAGTCAATGGATTTTAAAAAACGCTGTGTACATTAGAACGTTTTTTTTTTTCTCCTTTCCACTTTCTTCACCGGTTTTCCACCGGTTTTCAAAGATAGAGCAGGTGAATTCTTTTGAGCGTTTTTTCAGCGGTTCCAGCTTACAAGTGCTCAAAAAAACGTCTGTAAAACGCTAAGAAAAACCGCCAGAAAACCGCCGATAAAACGCTGTACAAACGCTATAAAACCGCTCAAAAAACACTCAAAAAACGATGGACACTGCTGAGGTCAAAAAACTCAGTTTCTGCAATTCTCCACCGGTTTTCTGACGGTCTGCAAAGATGCAGAACCGTCCAGTGGGCACATACCCTAATAGTATTAGTCTTTTTCTATGGGCCAAAGGGACTTTTGGGGCCCCCCTAGGCTGCAAGGCCCGGGTGCGATCGCAACCCCTGCACCTGTTGTAGTTACGCCCCTGGGTCTTCCCATGCTGTTCCCATGTCATTTGAGCACTGTTCTGATACTTTTGTGACATTTTTAGGGTTTATCCATGCTGCCGGGGATCATGCCAGAAAAATACTCGGGTCTCCCATAGGATAACATTGGGCTCAGTGCTCGGGCCGAGTACACGAGTATCTTGGGATGTTCGGCCCGAGCTTCGAGCACCCGAGCATTTTAGTACTCGCTCATCTCTAATAGGTTATATATATTGTGAGCCCCAATGGGCACAGTATTACATATGTATGTAAAGAGCTGTAGAATTTATGGCGCTATATAAGTGAATAAATATTAATATTATAAGTATTATTCAATCAAAACTACGCTAAGCAGCTTAGTAAGTGACACCACTGGAATCAAGGTCTCTGCTACTACATTATACTGAGCTCAGATTTGGCAACAAAAACCTGGTCACAGATTCCCTTTAATGCCCTTTATACCTTGTGCCAGTGTAAGCAGGAGTAGGTTAGGATGGGTGTTTGATCACTAATTTATCAGCAGAATATTATCACTAGAAAACAAGTAAACCTGCTACCATGTATTCCTCCACATTCATGATCTCTGTGTAACCACACCTCCACCACTGACTGGCAGCTTTCTCCCTATGCACAGTGCAAACAGAACACTGAAAATCAGTCGTGTGAACGGAGTTATAGAGAACTCAGCACTCATAAAACTGGTAGATCTGCAGAAGATATAATACAGTAATTTTATCAAAACGACAGTGAGCAGCCCAGTAAGTGATACTGTGGTGCCCCTGTAGTTAGGCCACCACTAATGGCACTGCATGTATTCAATATGTGTGGTAAAATGCCTAGAGGTAAGGGGAGGAAGCTTTGCCAAAACCCCTAGATACACCCAACACATCCAAACTCCAGGCCTGGGAGGAGCTGGGCAGAAGAAACCCACATTCAGGGCAGGCCCCATCCACGAGCTGGAGGGAAGAGTTAGGTTAGGGGTAGGTGGCAAAGGAGTAGAGCTCTAGTGAGTTCCAGTTAGGCAGCTTAAGAGAAAGTAAAGTGCCAATACAAGGGCCTGGAGGACACAAATCTGCTGCCAGCTGTTGAAGCTGGGCAGAGGAACTAGCTGCAGCAGAGGTACCAGCCCCAATTCGATTTGGGATACTTTAGGACCAATCGTGAAACTGGAGGTCACTGGGCTTCAAGTACAGTGACTCACCCTGTGGACCCTCCCCAGGCTAAAGGGGCTACATAGGGCCAGAGGACAAAGAGACTGTCGCTCGTAGGATCCACAGCTACCTGGCTGCAGGGATTGGCAACCACTGAACACTTAAGAGAGGACAAGGGGTAGCAAGTGTCAGGGTGGGAAAAGGCATCAGGAAGGCCAAATAGACCCTGTGTCTCATCAAGGTGGATACCAAATACCTCTGGGCTGGCCAGGCTGTAATCTTGATGGACTCTGTACCCCGGCTGGCTTGTAACTGTGCACCTTCAGTAAATGGTAAGAAACACAAGAACTGTGTTGTTTGGTCTTTCCTGTGCCCACCTGCAGAGCCGTCACCCTGCACCACTACCCTCATCTTTTTCCTCATTCCAACTACCTTCCAAGGGACCCTTGCCCTAACTGGAGAGGGCCTAACACCTGGCTGCCAGACCATCTTCCCTTGGAGATGCCTCAAAGCAGCCCCTGGCCACCTACAGGTCAGAACTCCAGTTGGCATCACAACCTACTTTATTCCCCTGTAAATATCCCCTTAAAATGTCTGGCCTGGGCCACAACCTCTGGGGACCGCCACTGTGACTCCTAAACTATTAACCCCCAGATAGTTGAGTACCCAGGCCCTATGACTGCTACAATACATTGCTAGGATCAGGGTATCTGCCCCTAAATCATGCTGTGTAAAGAGAACAGAGAGCGCTCCTGTAAACGAACCTCCTGAGCTTCTAATAGTGTGGGAGGCTGCTAAGCCGCTCACCTGTGGAAGTTGTGCACCCTGCACAACCCAGGGTAAAGCCTCCTTAAGGTGGTGGTGCCTTTTGGAATGCGGTGTGTCGAGCCCAGGCTTTGGGGTACTCCGGGTATCAGGCGACAAGGGGTTAACGCTCCTGTTGTCACGGGGAGTGGTGGCCGCGCCTGATCCCGTGTCCAGGGTATATCTTCAAAGAGGGGAATTATTTACAGGGGATTTTGATATACAGTTTGTCGTGACGCCACCTGTAGTTCCTGGTGAGGTGTCACCAGCGCTGCCACAGTCCGCCGGAGGTGGATGGTATCGTGTCTTAGTTGGCAAAGTCCCCTACAGGTAGGGCTGGACCTCCGGGGCAGCGTTCCTGTGGATAGAACAAGTTCATGCAGAATAGAGACAGAGGCAGAGGCAGGATCACTTTTCCTCCGGGTGCTTTACTGGAAACTTGTAGCAGCATCAGTTACAGTTCACAGTTCAGCATTCAGATGTTACAAGAACAGGTAGTGTGTCGCTCCAGGGTGTGGGGTACTTGGGTATCAGGCGGCAAAAGGGTTAACTGTGTCACGGGGAATGGCGGCCGCGCCTGATGCCGTGTCCCGGGGAACGGTTCTTTTGAAAAGGGGGTTATGTACAAGGGATTATTTACAAAGTTAGTTGCCGTGACGCCACCTGCAGTTTCTGGTGAAGTAGCACCAGCGCCGCCACAGTCCGCCTGAGGTCGGTGGTATTGTGGCTGAGATGGTGCAGCCCTCCGCAGGCAGGACTGGACCTCCAGGGCAGCGTAGTGAGGAGGGACAGGTTGGCGTGGAGCTGGGATTGTATAGGGAGAATTGGAACAGTCTATGGAGGCTACTGGGAGTGGAGAAGAAGGATACACACACGCAGGAAAGTCTCTTTTACCTTTTACTGTTGTTAAGCAGGTAAAACGCTCCAGGGCACTGACTGGTGGACAGGTTGCACAGTGGGTCCCACAGCAAGTGGGTATAAGGCCTCCTCTGCTCTGTGTAATATCTGAAGCACAGCCTGCTTGCAGCCTGACTTGCCTCTTCTCTCTTCCTGACTATAATGTCCTTCTCTCCTCCAGTGTGGTCTCCGGGAAACCTTCTGTTGATCACTGTGGCTTTGCCTTGCTGTGTCTGATTCCCTCTAATGACCCACAGAGGATACCGGGTAGCCGAGGCCTCCACGGTGCGACAGGGTTTTCTGTGGTCCTATAGTGTCCCACAGGTGCGGATCCCCAATATCTGGTGTTTCTCCTGGGAAAAACTCCCTCAAGTTCCTTGCTCCCTTTTACTGTCCTAAGCTCCTTGCCTTCAGTCCCACTTAGGCTGGCCGGATGTAGAAGGGCCACTCCGGGTCACTGGTTCGGGCCTAATCGCAGCACCGACCACCAGGAGTTCTTGCAGCTCTCCTACCGTCTGCACACTCTGACTAACTCCTCCCCCAGCAGCAGTATTTATAGGGGATCTTGCCTAAGGGCAGCAAGTTGGGCTCCCCCTACTGTGCTGGGGTGGAAGGTGTTGTATGTAGTAGGTACCTGCTGTGGAAACCCAGCCGTGCATTAGAGAAGTCTGTGGTTACCTGCTTGAGCAGGGCGCCACAGTAGCTAATGGGTGGCTGCAAGTGGATCCCAGGTGGTATGATGGAACCCCCAGTGTGCCTTCCTTTGCTAACCCGCTTCTGTTCCTTCCCGCTTTTCAGTTTTGATGTGAAGCCTGGTGAGTTAAAGTTCAGCCTGGCCTCCTCTCCGCTCTCTCACCTTCACTGCTGTCGGGTGACCCTCTACTGGCTGGCCGCTCGTTCCTTTGGCGGTGCCTGGTACCTTCTTTGTGGTAAGTTCTGGTGCCTGGGAGAATTGAAGACTCCACGGGAATCCGGATTCTCTGTCGTGCCTATAGCTACGGCAGTCTGCGGGCTCCGGTGCCTGGTAAGCTGTCTGGGAGAAACTGACGACGGCCCCTCTTCCCAAACCGCCTGCTCTCCTGAAAAGCTTCTTTCTCCTTAGACCCTCTCTCTTTCTTCCATCTCTCCCTGGTCCGTCAGCCGAGAGACTCCTAAGCTTCAAGCTTAGAGTCAAAAATCTGGCAAAAGACCCTCCTTGTTCCCCCTGGTTGTGTTTTTATTCCCTCCAGGGTAACCTCCCACCGTGTGTACTAGTGTGGGAGTGCTGACAATGGGTACCAACCACCATCCTAGGGTCCACCTGCAGCTGGAGCATTTGCACCTCTTTTACGAGTGTAGTACCCCTCTGTGACACCTGCTTGGCGGGGCGCCACAGGTGCCCCGGGCAGCGGTGTCCTCCATGTGAAGTTTCTGCGGCCCTTCAGCGTTGCTGATCTGGACTTCCGCGTCACGTGACCGTGTGACGGAAACACGTCACCACAAGTCCTGTGATCGTGTGAAAGGTTGCCGTGGATACCGCAGGTCCTACCGCTTGTTAGAAGGATTAGTTCAGCCAGAGCAGCTCGTGCCAATCTCCCCTCAGGGAGTAGTAACATGCAAAAGAAACAAAAATTATCGGCTATTGGAGCGCTAGAAGACACGGCCTCAGCACCTGAGGAAGACAGTAGAGTACAGTTGAAACACGTCGTGACCGAGGGTTAGAAAGGCGCGAGTTGACTGTCATACTGGAAGAGACAGGGCCGACAGCTTAGCTGATGCAGCCGCAGGAGCCAACAATCAGAGCGCACTGAGGGAGCCAAAGACCCGGCCAGGTGAGAAGTAACCCAGAGTTGCTCTCAAAAAGACTCTCTGGACAGCTGCTCCAAACCACCAGTAAAAGACTGAATAACCAACAAAACAGTGAATCTGCCTATTGCTTGTGCCCGTCGTACTGCACCCTACACCTAAACTACCTTCACTGCCCCGGGGAACTGCTTTGCCCATGGGGAGCTACTCCATCCCAGCTGCCTGTCCATCACCCCAGAGGTTCTGCAGCAGCAGTGGCCAACTATAGCCACATACCACGGGTGGTGTCACGAACAATCTCCCTATTAATCATTCTCTTTCCCTACTAAGCCAGAAAAAAACCCTTTTCAGCTGCACCGAGGGCCACAGAACCGGGTTTCGACCCCCGTGGCTCCCCAGGGACAGTACAGCCTTGTTCCAAGTACCCCATACCCTGGGGCTCCACACAGGCAATGTGTGGTACATGTATTTGTGCATTATAAGGTGGCACTGACCAGAAATGCTGCACAGAGATCGGCTCTCACTTTTGATTTTTTATAGGCTGATTATGTAGATTTGCAATTAGTAATAAAGCAGCTCTTGAGCTCATCCTGTCCATCTTGATTGGAGATTTTCTGATGATATTGAGTTGTCGGATGAGACGGTTTGATGAAATTGAACCTTTTTTGGGTCTTTGATTTTTGTCTTTAAGTCATTTGTCGTCTATTACTCATCGCTGGGAGACGACGGACAAGTTGATCTGCAGATGATTTGGCATTTTGAGGATTTAAATGGCTCATAAGTTTCCAATATTCCCAGTGTATAAGAAATAAGACCTGGTTAATGTAATTATTGCGCCTAATTATTCACGGTAATCTTTTAGGAGGATGAAAATGAATGTTAGGTGCATTGCCGGCTCCTCATTACTAGAGGATCCCGCTGTTATTAGGTTCATGTGACATCCTTGGAAAAATAATTCACATATCTTTAATTAATTGAGATGATTTTGATGTTCTCTTGATTTGCATTTGAATGCATTCACCTTCAGGGAACGTTAGAAAGGCAATTTCGACTTAACTCTGTCTGCGCTGCAACTTTTCGGTATCAGAGCCAATGTTCTGGGATTGCCATACACATTCAACCTTAGACCATACCTGTATTTCATGTGACTGAGTGCAGGAGTGTAGATGAGGAACTATACTAGTTCTGGCCAATATATAAGTTGTAATATTCAGTTTTCTACACTGGAAGATCTGTCACAATTGCTCAGTTGTTTCTGAGCTAGTGGACAGCAGCATGGAGGCCAGTGAACAGCTGTACTGAGCAGCGTAGCTGTGAGTCCAGCACTGGGGTGAGAGAAACATTTACTAGAAAGCAGCAGTGTGGCACCCCGCCGGGTAAGCCGCCACCAAAGGTACTGCATTCCCGCTGTTAGGGAGTGTAGCGCCCCTGTTCTCCAGGAGTTGGGATGGTGCAGTTGAGCCCGAAGAACACACACACAGTATACAACCCTTAGGCCCTTGGGACGGTGGGTAGACCCTAAGGGAGGACCTAGGTTCATATAGGCTGACAGGGCAGTGTCAGAGTAGGAGAAGGGAGAAGTTGAAGTAGGAGAAGTGAGAGACAACAAAGAGGAGTGGTAGTCGGTAGTGTAGAGGCAGTGTGAAGCCAACTCCCGTGGGCTGGAGCCCCCACCATCACGCTCGCCCATGGGAGGGAGAGTCTGACCGGTAGAGAAAAGAGAAGAGCCCTTGGGGTGCGGAAGAGACAGCGATCCCCCGTACACTAGTGATGGGCGAATCCTAAATTACTCGGAATCGCTTGACTCTAGCGAGTCCGAGCACAGGACTCGCTACTCGTTGCGAGTCTAGCGAGACCAATGTTAATGAATGGGGAAGCGAGTAATAGCGAGTAGTGTGAGATTTACAAAACGCAGATGTGTCTCGGAAGCTTCAGCCTGAAGCAATCCTAGTTTTGTCATTTATTTGCATTGCTCGTTTACTTTGTAAGTAATCGCTGGGAAACTCGCACAGATAAGAGTCCTGCTTTCTCCTCTGTGCTGGCTGCCAGCTCCAGGGTCCTAGAGCCTGCCTGCTCCCTGATGTAGCAGTGCTGAGATTGTTCTCAGTCTGCTCATTCCCTGTGTACAGACATGAATGTCTGTGCACAGAGATGATGTAGCAGAGCTGAGATTGTTCTCAGTCTGCTCATTCCCTGTGCATAGAGATCTATATCTATGCACAGGGGATGTAGCAGAGAGGACATCGCGTTTTGGACTGCGTCGGACGGAAGAGGATTTTTTTAATTAAAGATGGAGTCCCTAATGGCTTTTTTTTTTATTTCTAATAAAAAATTTTCTTTGTGTTGTGTTTTTTTTTAAAACAATTTAATAGAAATTCATGGCGGTCATGTCTAATATTGGCGTGACCGCCATAAATTTCGGGCTTAGGGCCAGCTGATAATACAAAGCTGGCCCTAACCTCTTTATTACCCAGCGTGCCACCGCTACCAGGGCCGCTGGAAGAGCGGGGTTCAGCGCCAGAGGATGGCGCTTCAATGAACGCGCCATCTTCTGGGGCGGCTGCGGGCTGCAATTTGCAGCGGGGGGTGCCCAGAAAGCTTGGGCATCCCTGCGCTGCGGATTCCAGCCCCCAGCTGCTTAGCTGTACCTGGCTAGACATAGAAATTGCGCGGAGCCCCACGCATTTTTTTTAAATTATTTCATGAAATTCTGAGACTCTGACTCTGAGACTCTGACTCTGAGACTCTCTGAAATTCATGAAATAATTTAAAAAAAATGCGTGGGGCTCCGCGCAATTTCTATGTCTAGCCAGGTACAGCTAAGCAGCTGGGGGCTGGAATCCGCAGCGCAGGGATGCCCAAGCTTTCTGGGCACCCCCCGCTGCAAATTGCAGCCCGCAGCCGCCCCAGAAGATGGCGCGTTCATTGAAGCGCCATCCTCTGGCGCTGAACCCCGCTCTTCCAGCGGCCCTGGTGGCGGTAGCACGCTGGGTAATAAAGGGGTTAATACCAGCTTTGTTATACAAGCTGGTATTAAGCCCGAGATTCTTAATGTCAGGCCACGTTTGACCCAGCCACTAAGAATCTCCAATAAAGGGTTAAAAAAACACAGAGAAAATTTTTTATTTGAAATAAAAAAAAAGCCATTAGGGACTCCATCTTTAATTAAAAAAATCCTCTTCCATCCGACGTAGTCCAAAACGCGATGTCCTCTCTGCTACATCCCCTGTGCATAGATATAGATCTCTATGCACAGGGAATGAGCAGACTGAGAACAATCTCAGCACTGCTACATCATCTCTGTGAGCAGGCGGGCTCTAGGACCCTGGAGCTGCACAGAGAAGACAGCTGGACTCGGCTCCAAAGAAACAGCAGTTACTTTGCCAGTTTCCCTGCTATCACTGGCACAGTAGCCGAGTCTAATGCAAACAATGGCAATCCTAGTTTTGTCAGCGTTTCTGACAAAACTAGGATTGATATTGATTTGCATTGGACTCGTGCGAGTAATCACTGGGAAACTCGCAGAGTACCGAGTCCTGCGAGTCCCTTACTACTCGCCGAGTAACGAGTCCTAGCGAGTAGATTCGCCCATCCCTACCGTACACCCGAATCTGACAAGACAGAGGGATTGGTGGATACAGGGACCCAGCCCTGAACACGGTGCGGATACTTCATGCCCAAGCCATAAATCCGGAGGCCCCAGACTTCTAACAGGAGCTGTGGCCGAACACCCAACACATCTTGGGGAAGGTGGCCGAACTAGGGAGCAGTACCCGGGAGAGGAACGTAATGGCGCCTGGGACACAAAAGGACCCGTGGCCATCGGTACTTGATCTCCGTGCTGCAGAAAGTGTTGAGAGCCTGGAGAGCAGAGCAACGACCCACTCGCCTCAGAAGAGAACTACCCCTTATAGCGCCGAGAGAGAAAAAACCACCAGAGACTGATTCACCTAAAGAGGACAGAACAAACATCAACCATGGCTTAACTGCACTAACCCGGCTCTGGAGAAAGACTGGCAGAGAGCGTACCTGGTGGCCATGTTTAACACCAGAGTAAAAGTAACAGAACTGCAGCTGTGGTGTGTGAGACTTTTATTAGTGGTGACCATCGGCCGTAGGGGCCGCCTGAAACACCGAGGGTACTGCTGACCGAGTGAACATCTGCCAAGGTACGAGCCGGGGAAACCACTCCACTGCCCTGGGGACTGCACTCCACCTGTGGGGAGCGACACCATCCAAGCTGCCGGTCATCGTTCCCAGAGGGCCTGAAGCCGTGGCAGCCACCCTGGCCACATACTGCAGGTGGCATCACAAATATCCCTTTTATCCCCTCAAACTTTCCCTGTCATCATCCCCCATTTATTAAAATGACACCGCCAGGGTCACGGGAGTGAGTCTCAGCCCTCGTCTGTCCCCGTGAAAAGAACCGAAGAGAGGTGAAGTAGAACAACGAGTAACCGCCCAGTTCCCAAGTCTTCCCCGACCCTGGAAGGGGCCTGTCAGCAGCACTATTACGTTTTTTCGTCCTGTCTCACACCTTCAGATTGCTCTTTCACATACTTAAAAGGATTGTCTAGAATTCTATAAACATGGATGATTTGTTTCAAAAACAGCACCACCCCTGTCTACAGGTTTTGTGTGATATTGCAGCTGAAGTGAATGAGCCTATGCTGTAATACCACATGCAACCTGTAGGCAGGGGTGGCGCTGTTTTTGAAACATCAGCCATGTTTATAGAATTCTGGTCAACCCTTTTAAATAGGCAGCTGTAATAAGATTCTTCTCAGAGCTAGCCTGTCTGATTATGACCAAAATGGTTTTAACTACTTTTCTGAGCAAATGATGGGATCAGGAAGGAAAAAGGTGGGATAGGCTGGGGTTAGGCTGGGGTTACACATAAGCCCTCAGTCAGTTTTTGGCTTCAGTTTTGTCATTTTTTTTTTCTAAGTCCAAAAACTGACAGAAAAACGCATTGGGTGTAATAAACACCCTGTGCGTTTTTCTCTGGAGCTCAAAACATTGCCCTGTCCGTTTTTGAGCCAAAAACGCAGTAAACAGCGTTTTTGGCATCAGTTAAAAAACGCATGCGTTTTTATGCGTTTTTTTTAACATGGGGCCCTATGGGAAACGCATGCGCAAACGCATGGCATATATAGCCACTTGCGTTTGCGCATGCGTTTGCGCGCATGCGTTTTTTCTGAAAAAAATGACTAAGTCCAAAAACGTACAGGAGTGCAGGAGACACAAAAAGCACCCTATAAAAAAACGGATTGGTGATGAAAAGGACTTCCAAAAACGGATTTCTATGTGTAACCCCAGCCTTACACATAAGCCCTCAGTCATAGTAGGTGTGTAGAGTAGATAAAAACATTTTTTTCTAGTATATATAATATTCCCTTCTATGGCTGATTTATGCGAACTTTGATGAAATTACCAATTAAAGAGAGACCCCAAAAATATTTTTGTGACTACTGTGTTGATTAAAAAAATAATTGCTGTCTGGTATAAGAAGGTGACATTGGTAACTACATAATCTATAATGCGCTGGCAGATTTAATCTCCCAGTCACTCTAATTCAGGGGTGAGGAACCTTTTTCCTCCTGGGGCCATTTGGAAATTTTTACCGTCATTCTGGGGCTGCACAAAATTTTCCTATTGAAAATTACCCTGTTATATTTGGTCAAACAATTAAGCCACCCCTAATGTGGTGGCTGGAGCTGCTACTCTATGGTGTGGCTGTGATGTTAGGTGATACTGATTTTGTTGCTTTACACAACTACTTTTCCAGGTTTGCATTGGTCAGGAGCGCAGTTAACTCTTTGTGATAATAAGTTTTATAAATCATATACATCACAAAGGAGATGCTGGGACTGCTGTATATACATCACATAGGAGATGCTGAGACTGCTGTATATACATCACACAGGAGATGCTGGGACTGATGTATATACATTACATAAGAAATGCTGGGACTGATGTGTATACATCATATCGGAGATGCTGAGACTGCTGTATATATATTACATAAGATATGCAGGGAATGCTATACATACATCACATAGGAGACGCAGAGACTGACGTATATATGATGAGGCCAGAGCTGTGGGGGGTACTCGGTCACCGGGTCTGCTGAATAGGGAGTCACAAGTGGACGGTATCCCGGTGCCGTGCCCTGGGGATCATTTGAAGGGGGATGAAGGGATTATTTACAGGGGAACGTGACGCCACCTGTAGGGTCTGGTAAGGTGGTACCAGCGCTGCCAGCCGGCCTCTGAGGTGATGGAGGGGGCAGCAAAGTGTGGTATAGCTCCCCACAGGTGGAGCTTTACCTCAGGGCAGCAATAAGGGAAGATGGTGAGGGAGGGCAGCGAAGGAGGATGATGGTGGATTATAGCTGATAAACAGTCACACATACACACAGGGTTAGTTGTTCCGGTACTTTTTTACTGAGGTAACATAACAGGTACAGTCTTGAGTATTAACCGGGTCCCTGGTACAATTTAGGATCAACTCCTTGGAAGGATATGAGGCCTCCTTTATTTCTATTCTCTGCCTTGAGGGATGAGTCTCTCCTGAGTTTGGACTCTCCAATCCTCTGATGTCTAAAACTAACAATCAGGCCCTTCTGCGGGAACCCGGTTTATCCTGTGGCCCCTGGTCCTCTGTTTGGTTAGTTTTTAATATTTCCTCTATCTTCCTTCAGGGCTAAACTTCACCTGAAACTGCTGGGTTTTTACTGTGGCTCTGTAAGCCCACAGCATCGGACTCCAGTGTCCGTTTGTTCCTAAGGGGAATATATTTTGGTCCCTTTTCTTATTCCCTACCTCTTCTCCTTGCCTCCGGCCCCTTCCCTGGGGTGTGAACAGCCGACAATTGTCCCTTCTGGTCCTGGTATTTCTCTTTTCAGAGACCAGAAGCTCAGCCTCCTTCTCCTTTCCTCTCCTCACACGAACTCCTCCTAGCAACCGTCTCCTAGGACCAACTGTCTCCTCCTCTCAGCCTGGATCTCTCAGGGGAACTGACTTAATGCAGCCAGTAGAGCTCCCCCTTCAGGTCTGGAGTGGAAGGTGTTGTGTGCTGAACAAACCAAGGTGTCAATCCTTCCTTGTACCAGTGTAACCTGTGGCAATCCCCCGCAGGGGTGCCACATTCCCCCCTAGTTAAACTCAGTCCTCCGGGACTGACACATTTTCCATAAACATAACAGGTTATAACTATTTACATTTGATTATTGAACAGAGTCTTAAAAATGAAAAATTTACAAAAACCAAGGAAAAATAAGAAAACAGGTTACCAGTCCATACAGCGCTAGTCCATCCGCTGCAGGCTGTTTAAGGGATGTTGAAACAGGGATTTGCCACTACCAGTCCTGTGGCTATGGTCCATTTTAAAAAATAAGAAAAAAAAAAAAAAAAAGGAAAGTTCAAGAGTCCAACAGGTTAAGTCTTTTAGGAATTAAAAATCATAACTATATACAATACGGGTGTATCTGCTTAGGAGGCCTGGCTTCACTTATACCACCCCCAGGCACTTTCTTTTCCTAACTTGCTGTGCATGGGGGCCAGTCCAGTTCCTCCACCCTTCTACACACTACCACTAATAACATATTTTCATTCTGAACATATTTACATTTTAAACATTTTCACATTTTATCACCTACTCTCTGTATCTAAGTGGTGGCTGACCAAAGTTACTACGGGTTGACCTGCGTAGCACTGGTGTGTTACTAATGTCTGTACCTAATGCAGTGTATGCTCTCTCTCTCAGTCTATCAGATCTACGTGTGGTTGTAATACCGTAGTATTGGCGTAGTCTCTCTAGTGGACTGGCAGATTCACCGATTGCAGGGATCTCTGGTTCCGGTACAACGGGTGGTTCTTGTATTCTCGGTACTTCTACTGCTGATGGAAACGTTAAAGTTGGGATTAGATATGTACCTTCTATTTGAGGCCAATCTGCTGGTAACTCTCCAATAATTGTCTGGACTGTCTTTGGCTTCTCTTGCTCTTCTAGCTTTGGACAAGGTACATCTTCCTCTGGTTGAAGCTGTTGAGGGCACTTTTTCAAATGATCTCTGGACACTGTTGCTGTAGTTTCACCATGATCCTTACTGATTAAACAGGTTTTCTGGTTATCAAAATTGGATGGTAATACAGTGTATGGTTCTCTTTCCCACTGATCATCTAGTTTGTGCATTCTTCTTTTTCTTCTCAAAACCAATTCACCTGGTGTTAAAGGCGTTCCTTGTGCACTTTTGTTAAAGTTAATTTCTTGTCTTTCTCTAGATCTTTCCAGACTTCTTTCAACGCATTCTTGGATTTTCTGGTATTGTTCTTTCCTACGAGTATCCCAATCTGTATCTGTAGTATTTGCTTCAGGAACTACTATGCCTAACTCAAAGTCTGCTGGTAATTTTCCTGGTCTTGCTCTCATGAGATATGCAGGGGTGCAATTTGTTGAATTTACTGGGATATTGTTGTAAATGTCAACTAGATCTGGTAACTTTTCTGGCCACTGGTTGCGTTCTTCTAAGGGCAGAGTTTTTAACATTTCAATTACCACCTGATTCATCTTTTCGCACATTCCATTTGTTTGAGGATGGTAAGACGTAGTGCGTATTTTCTTGCATCCGTATAGGCGACAGAACTCTTGAAATATTTCAGCTTCAAAGGCGGGTCCTTGGTCTGTCAATACCTGGTCTGGATAGCCATGAGGTCTGCAGAAATAAGCTTGAAATGTTCTTGCTGCTGTCTCAGCTGTTAAGTCTTTTACCGGAGCTACCACAAGAAATCTAGAATAATGGTCTACCATGGTAAGAGCATAGGTGTAGCCTGATTTACTGGGTGTAAGTTTGACATGATCTATGGCTACCAGTTCTAATGGTTCTTTGGTGATGATAGGTTTGAGGGGTGCTTTCTGGCTGTTACGGTCTTTTCTTCTTAATGAACATGGTCCACAATTTTTACACCATCTCTCTATGGAGGCTCTCATGCTGATCCAATAAAATCTTTCACGTAACAGTATCTCCAATTTTCTCCATCCAAAGTGTCCCGATTCATTGTGATACGCTTGCAATACCATTTGAACATCTCTCTTGGAACCACAACTTGCCATACCATTTCATGTGTTCTTGGGTTGATGTACCGCCTGCACAATTGACCTTGATAGATGAATAATCGACTTCTTTCTTTCCACAAATGTTGAGCTTCTAGTGGAACATTCTTTTCAAGTTTGGAACCTGGTTGAGTTATTAACTTCTTTACAAGACTTACTGCTGGATCACTGTCTTGAGTCTCTTTCCATCCATAGTGAGGCAACGGGTTTAGTTCAACAGTCTGACGATTTTGGTAGACTCGGTCTTCAGCAATTTGCCATTTTCTACTTTTATGGAAAGCTGGGAGTTCTATTTCCTCTAGGTCATCTTCTTCTTCACTTCCTTGTGGATGTACTTGAGGATTTCTAGAAAGGGCATCTGCATTTGCGTTATTGCGGCCTGCTCGATATTTGATAGTAAAGTCATAGTTCGACAGTCGAGCCATCCAACGTTGCTCCAATGCTCCAAGTCTTGCGGTATCCAGATGTGTCAACGGGTTATTATCTGTGAAGACAGTGAACTTCGAGGCTGCGAGGTAATGCTTGAACCTTTCTGTTACGGCCCAGACCAAGGCCAGGAACTCCAACTTAAAGGAACTGTAATTTTCTGGGTTCCTCTCAGTGGGTCGAAGTTTTCTGCTAGCGTAAGCAATTACTCGTTCTTTACCATCTTGCATCTGAGAAAGGACTGCTCCCAGGCCTACATTGCTTGCGTCGGTGTAAAGGACGAATGGTAGGTTATAATCGGGGTAAGCCAGAATTTCCTCCCCGGTTAGAGCCTGCTTCATCTGTTGGAAGGAATTTTCTTGTTCCTCTCCCCATTCTAATGGTGACTCTGGAAATCTTCTCTTCTTAGATTGGCCTATCAGAAGATCTTGTATGGGCGCAGCCATCTTTGTGTAGCCCTTAATGAATCTTCTATAGTATCCAACCAAACCTAAGAACTGACGTACCTCGGTGATGGTCGTTGGTCTTTGCCAATCCTGGATTGCTGTTACCTTTTCCGGATCTGGTGCTACTCCATCTGCGCTGACCACGTGTCCCAGGTATTGGACTTTAGGTTTCAACAGGTGACATTTGGATGGTTTGAGTTTCATTCCGTACTTTGCTAAAGCCTCAAATACCTCCGCCAGGTGTTTCAGGTGTTCTTCGTAGGTTCTAGAGAACACGATGACATCGTCCAGGTATAAGAGCACCGTTTCGAAGTTGCGATGTCCCAGGCAACTTTCCATGATTCTCTGAAACGTTCCTGGTGCATTGCATAACCCGAATGGCATACTATTGAATTCACATAGTCCCATTGGCGTTGTGAATGCAGTCTTCTCCCGGTCTTCTTCTGCAACGGAGACCTGCCAGTACCCACTAGTGAGATCTAATGTGGAGAAATAGTTAGCAGTCTTTAATGCAGCAAGAGACTCCTCTATTCGGGGTAATGGGTAAGCATCTTTGTGAGTGATTTTATTGACCTCTCTGTAATCTACACACATCCTCATTGTGCCATCCTTTTTCCTGACTAGGACTAAAGGGGCTGCCCAGGGACTACTACTATCTCTTATAACCCCGGCCTCCTTCATGTCCCTCAGCATTTCTTTGGCATGTTGGTAGTGACCTGGTGGAATGGGTCTGTGTCTCAACTTGATTGGTGGATGATTTCCTGTGGGTATGTGATGCTGTACCCCTTTAATCCTCCCAAAATCTAATGGATGTTTGCTGAATATCTGCTCAAACTCTTGCACTACCCGGTACACTCCATGCTTCAGGTGAGAAGGGGTGGCATCAGTTCCTACATGCAACTGCTGACACCACTCCTCCAGCTGTCCTTTAGAGTTACTATCCTCCACCAGACTAGGTGAGGAAACAGGTTCTACTGTCTGTATGTTGTTGTTACAAACAGTATACAGCTTTGCTACGGTAGCATACCGAGGTAACTTTGCTTCCACTGCCCCACAATTTAACACACGGATTGGTACTCGTCCCTTGCGTACATCCACCACCCCTCTGGCTGTCAGTAGTGTAGGTCTGTGTTCCGAAAATACCGGCTCTACAACTGCCTGGTATTCCTGTCCTCTACAACCTATCGCTGCTCGACACCATATCATCATCTCACTATTTGGTGGTATTACAATGGGAACCGAGTCTATTACCCGCACACTGCCAATTTCTCCCCCAGACAGATTTACCTGTTGCTTGTGGATGAGGGCTCGGATCTCTCGTTGGATGACTCTTGTCCGCCCATAACCAGCAGTTTGAGAAATCTGTCGGAGTAAAAACAACACTTCTCCAAAGCAGTTTTCAATAACATTTGTACCAATAACCATGTAAGGGCATTTTTCATTAGGATTATCTTCAACTACAAATAACCCTTGACCTTTCAACTCCTCCCTCCCCAACTTTATTGTAGCTGCTCTGTACCCCACCTGTTTCTGTGGTTGGCCATTAGCTGCAATAATATAAAAATTGGGGTTTGGGGGTTCAAGATCATCATCAGACCAATACTGCTTATAAAGGATATGCGGGATCGTAGTAACCTGCGACCCGGTGTCCAATAGGGCCGACATGGGAATTCCTTCTAGTGTAATGTTGAGGTACGGACGGCCTCCCACATACCGCTTACACCAGTCTTTTGGGCCCAGTTGCTCTACTCCTGGGGTTTGGCCCTCGGACCCAGGAATCTCGTGTTTAAAGGGCATCTTCTTGCAAAGTGTCCTGGTTTGTTGCATCGCAGGCAGATGGGTTGCCCTGAAGAATCTGTGTAATCCCAGGCTCTGCGTTGGAATGGTGCGTTGGTCCCCTGCCCGGGCGACCTGGTTCTGCGTTGGAATGGTACGTTGGTCCCCTGCCCGGGCGACCTGGTTCTGCGTTGGAATGGTACGTTGGTCCCCTCCACGGGCGACTGGGCTTTCCTTTGCATCCATGGGACATCCTCAGGGCTATCAGCTGGTTGAATTTTACTTGGTGGTGGTACCCCAGGCATATTTTGCAAGAGCTTTAATACGTAATCCATGTTTTTAGTTAACTGCAGCACCTGGTTTTGCATGTTATCATTTGCTACAGCTTGACTCTCTGCTTTTACAGGTTCTGCAGGAATAGGTTTAAAGTCTATGGAAGAAGCATTAGTCTGCCATGATTGGTTGGCAGGTTCTGCAGGTGCTGGATCTCTTAGCACAGTTATAGCACGATCTTTTAAGTCACTAAAACTCACTGTTGGGTGATCCAATACCCACATATGCACTTGTTGGCGGTGATAGTCTGATCTTAATCCTTCTGTAAACTGTTCAGCAAGCATTTTATCCTCTTCCAGTACACTGGCCGGGTCTACCTGTTTCAAGGACCAGAGTGCTCTTTGTAAACGGAGGGCATAGTCTCTGATGGTATCCTGTGGTCTCTGCTTACACTGATAAAACAGCATCCTCAATTCAGACTGTGTGCGCTTCTCAAACACCGATTTTAGCTTATCAAACACTTTGGCAGCAGAGTCCCTGTCAGCATCTCTCCAGGACTCAGCCTCCAGCTCCGCTGCGCCTATTAATTGTCCCAGCACAACGGTAGCCTGTTGCTTCTGTGTCATAGCATACATGTCCAGCATTGCACACATCTTATGCTTAAATGTTGCTAACGTACCAGGTTTACCTTCATATGTTGGTAACCACTTGGCACCCGGTACATACGGCATAGTTATAGGCATTATTTGGGCTGCTGCTTCAGGTACTGCGTTCTCGCCATTTCCCCTGTCAGGGACCCGCACATCATCCGTGTCACTCATGGTGAGGCCCCCCTAGTTAATGGATGCCAACCTGTAAGATGAAAACTGGTTTCTCCAGCTGTCGGCGGCTCTGTAGATAGAGCGGGCACCTCAGGTCTCTCTCTAACAGGGAGCTGCGCTTTCCTCAATCTCCCCGGCAGAGTGGAAGGGGGCGGGGCTTATCTTCCCGCTCTTTCTCCTGCTGTGACGCAGTTGTAATTTCTGAGGCGATGTAATGGCGGCCGCACAAACAGTCAATTAAATAAAGTCTTAAGGCGCACTTCACCTGGTAAATACCAGGCTGGTTCGGATCCTGTTCGTGACGCCAGAAAATGATGAGGCCAGAGCTGTGGGGGGTACTCGGTCACCGGGTCTGCTGAATAGGGAGTCACAAGTGGACGGTATCCCGGTGCCGTGCCCTGGGGATCATTTGAAGGGGGATGAAGGGATTATTTACAGGGGAACGTGACGCCACCTGTAGGGTCTGGTAAGGTGGTACCAGCGCTGCCAGCCGGCCTCTGAGGTGATGGAGGGGGCAGCAAAGTGTGGTATAGCTCCCCACAGGTGGAGCTTTACCTCAGGGCAGCAATAAGGGAAGATGGTGAGGGAGGGCAGCGAAGGAGGATGATGGTGGATTATAGCTGATAAACAGTCACACATACACACAGGGTTAGTTGTTCCGGTACTTTTTTACTGAGGTAACATAACAGGTACAGTCTTGAGTATTAACCGGGTCCCTGGTACAATTTAGGATCAACTCCTTGGAAGGATATGAGGCCTCCTTTATTTCTATTCTCTGCCTTGAGGGATGAGTCTCTCCTGAGTTTGGACTCTCCAATCCTCTGATGTCTAAAACTAACAATCAGGCCCTTCTGCGGGAACCCGGTTTATCCTGTGGCCCCTGGTCCTCTGTTTGGTTAGTTTTTAATATTTCCTCTATCTTCCTTCAGGGCTAAACTTCACCTGAAACTGCTGGGTTTTTACTGTGGCTCTGTAAGCCCACAGCATCGGACTCCAGTGTCCGTTTGTTCCTAAGGGGAATATATTTTGGTCCCTTTTCTTATTCCCTACCTCTTCTCCTTGCCTCCGGCCCCTTCCCTGGGGTGTGAACAGCCGACAATTGTCCCTTCTGGTCCTGGTATTTCTCTTTTCAGAGACCAGAAGCTCAGCCTCCTTCTCCTTTCCTCTCCTCACACGAACTCCTCCTAGCAACCGTCTCCTAGGACCAACTGTCTCCTCCTCTCAGCCTGGATCTCTCAGGGGAACTGACTTAATGCAGCCAGTAGAGCTCCCCCTTCAGGTCTGGAGTGGAAGGTGTTGTGTGCTGAACAAACCAAGGTGTCAATCCTTCCTTGTACCAGTGTAACCTGTGGCAATCCCCCGCAGGGGTGCCACATATACATCACATGGAGACACTGAGAGTGCTGAATATATCCCATGCTAGGACTGCTGTATAAACATCACATAGGAGATGCTGGGACTGATGTATATACTTTACATAAGAGATGCTGGGACTCATGCCTATACATCACATAGGTGACACTGAGATTGCTGTATATACATCACATAGGAGACAATAGGACTGATGTATATATATAACATGGAGACACTGAGAGAGCTGGATATATCCCATGCTAGGATATGCTAGGACTGCTGTATAAACATCACATAGGAGATGTGGGACTGATGTATATATTTCACATGGTGACTCTGAGAGTGCTGGATACATAACATAGAGATGCTGTGACTGATGTATATACACTACATATGAGATGCTGGGACTGCAGGATATACGGGTACATACCATGAGGCTGGCGTGAGGATATAATCCTTCAGCTATGTGCCTGCAGCATTCAGCAGTGAACCCTACAGTGCAAGACATATGAAAGCCCACATAGAGTTTGCAAAAAAAAACATGAAGACTCTTAGACTATGAGAAATAAGATTCTCAGGTCTGATGAGACAAAGTTAGAACTTTTTGGTGATAATTCTAATGGTACCGTCACACGCCGCAATATCTGCTGGCGATATGAGGCAATCTAACATGCGCATGCACGTTTTTCATGCTCGCCTCAGATCGCCGATGGTGCCATTACACGCCGCAAACTCGCCCTGAAATAAAGGCGATGTGTCGCTCTGGAAATCGCCTCCCCTATAGCGGAACTAATCTTGCCTAATTCCATCGCCGCTTCACACGCTGCAATCTCTAAGGCAATGTGGGCGTACATGTGCAGCGTGGCGAGGAGATAGGCGGGCCACAGTGGTTTACACCACACCCCATACACGCTCATTGGACAATGCAACAGCGTTACGATTGGTCAGCCTGCTGTGGAAGGCTGGCTAATACATGACGCCATTGTCAGAGCTGAAGATGTGTGTGGTGCTGAACGGACAGCTCTTCAAATATGGCGCCCTGTGAACTGACAGCCAATCGGAACACAGTACCCACCACCAATCATCGCAGACGGGGCGCGGACTACAGAACGGTGTGGCACGCCTACGGGAAATCATAGGCGACGCTGATTCCATCACTATCACCCTATCACACGCCACAACACGGAAATATTGCCTTCATGATTGAGGCTGATTTCAGAGCAGTGCTCAGGAATCAGGCGACGGCCGAGAGGCGATTTATCGCTGCGACATTCCCCAATCATATGCTGCAACTGTGAGGCAATTTCATGGCGATTGCTCCAGGCTATCGCCTATAGGATTCCCAGGTGTGATTGCGGAGTGTGAAGGTACCATAAGCGGTATGTGTGGAGAAAACCAGGCACTGCTCATCACCAATACAATCCCAACAGTGAAACATGGTGGTGGCAGCATCATGCTATGGGGGTGTTTTTCAGCTGCAGGGGCAGGACGACTGGTTGCAATTGAAGGAAACATGATGCAGCCAAATAAAGCGATATCCTGGATGAAAACCTCTGGACCTCAGACTTGGCCGAAGGTTCACCTTCCAACACAGCAATGACCCTAAGCACATAGCTAAAATAACAAAGGATTAGCTTCACAACAACTCTGTGACCATTCTTGACTGACCCAGCAAGAGCCCTGACCTAAACCCAATTGAGCATCTCTGGAGAGACCTGAAAATGGCTGTCCACCAACATTCACCATCCAACCTGACGGAACTGGAGAGGATCTGCAAGGAAGAATGGCCGAGGATTCCCAAATCCAGGAGTCAAAAACGTGTGGCATAATTCTCAAGAAGACTCATGGCTGTACTAGCACAAAAGGTGCAAATACTCAATACTGAGCAAAGGGTCTGAATACTTATGACCATGGGATATTTCAGTTTTTCTTTTTTAATACATTTTTAAGAATTTCTATATTTCTGTTTTCTTTTCAGTCAATGTGGGGTGCAGAGTGCACATTAATGAGAAAAAAATGAACTTTTTTGAGTTTACCAAATCGATGCAATGAAACAAAGAGTGAAAGATTTAAAGGGGTCTGAATACTTTCTGTACTCACTGTATTCTGCATGTAGAATCCTAAATCCCCAGACCTATCACTTTCTCACATAGTGGGTGAAAATTACTGATACTGGGTTTTTCTTTACTTGACATTAAAATCTGTTGCCCCCATTCATCTGGAGCTTATAATGAGTCACAGTGAGAGGTGTACGGAGGGCTGGCTTATTGGCGCGTCCTCTGTTAGATCAATGCTCATGGATTAATGCAGGGCGGCACAGACAGAAAATATCCTTTTCATCGCTCCTTCATTTCCCATCTTTGTAGCCATCAGCCCTGGCAGTCGCTGTACATCTCACTGTTGGAGGCCGTCACAGGGGCCGGATCTGCTCTCCGCTGATAACGGCCGCTCCATTGTCTAGCAGAGGAGCTGCTCTTATGAATGGTAAATCGATTGTCCTTCACCAGCCGCTTGTGAAGGAGATATTATACCTGCGAGTCCCTAACCAGCGACAGCCCTATGGAAGGGACTAACCAGTCGTTAACTAATAAGATTACATATTTATTGTATTTAGAAAAGTTGTATAACTCGCGATATGATTTGTGTTCTATTCGCTCACAATTTTACAATGGTTCATAGTCAGCAAATAGAAATATTTTTTGTCCAGTGGCGTAACTTGAAGCTCATGGGTCCCGGTGTAAAAGCTCCAATGGGGCCCCCAATTATTGCAAATCTTTAATAGTAGTAGTCTTTCTCAATAGGCCAAAAGGACTCCAGGGCCCGGGACCAGCAACCCCTGCACCTGCTGTAGTTTTGCCCCTATTCTTGCCCACATCCAAAGATCAAACACTCATCTTCTCCTAGTATATCTTACACTGGCACAAAAGGTATACAGGGCATTAAAGGGGAAACGTCACCAGGTTATCCAAGAGACGCATAATCTAGTTAAAGGGTATCTGTCACCACACTTGACCTATCAAACTATTAATATGGGCACACAGATTATAGAATGCTAAAAACAATTATAGCTGCGCACCTCTTATTACATGCCTTGTTGTAGATAAATCATCTTTTATCACTTTATGTATATGAGCTGTTCCAGGCTATGGGGGGGATGCTGCCTGGAAGAGAACTCCGCTTCCAGAGATAATTATAAATAGATGGGGAGTTTGTAATGTGATGTGACATCTGCTCTCTGCCTTTAAAATCAAAGACAGCGTCTCACCATGGTGGTATAGTTCAGGCTTGATAAAGGACGTACACAGTCTGAAACGTCGCATGGGGAAGGAATAAAGGCAAGTTTGAACTATACCACCATGGTGAGACGCTGTCTTTGATTTTGAATGCTTTATGTAACCAGGATGACTCACTGGTTGGACGTGCGCCACATAAGAAGGTAAAATACCTAATGTATGCTGAGGTGCTGCAGGCCAATTGATTATCTGCCCTCTACTCTCCTGACCTCACTATAGAGTTCTGTGTGATTATACCTGACACATCTGCAGGTTCCTCTTAGCTTTATGTTACATCTAAGGCTGGTTTCACACTTTTTTTGGTATCAATGTGAATCTAGCTAAGACTGGGTGCACCCGCATCCGTTTTCGGCACCCATTGACTTTCAATGGGGCCGCAGGAACTTGTGGGTGCACCCAGTTCTTTACAGTTTCCTCTGAACCAGGTGTCCTCAGTCTTTACACTGAAACCAAAAATGCATTTTGTAGCGATTTTGGTGCCTGTTTTAAAACTGTAAACACCTGGATCTGCGGCAATGCTGGGTTAAATTATAATGGTCCTGTTTGGAACCTAGATCCAGCGGAATCCAGATCCTACTGGATCTGGGTTTTTGGTCTGCGCATGCCCAGAACCCAGTTTTAAATGACGCACCCACTGGGGGGCGTGTAATTTTCCACCAGATCAAGCAAAAAAATGATCAAAACACGAAGCAACTGGATGGTCACGTACCAGTATTATCACTGCGGGGAAATCTGGGGGTGCAGGTTTTACCCGGATTCCCCTGGATTAAAAAAAAAAAAGGGTAGTGTGAAACCAGCCTAAGCCTATGCTCACACTGTGTGTTTTTGATCCATTTTTTTGGATCTGTTTTTGCAGTGAACGCATCATTTAAATGGAATCCTAGCAAAGTCAATGTGTTTCACTTTTGCTGTTCAGTCTATGCTTTCATGACCTGGTGAATTTGTTCCCTTGAAAAGTGATCCGCAAAAAGAATGAGTTGTCAATTATGGCTGCACTTTTCTGATCCGCTCTTCCCATGGAAACCATTATCTATGGACTAAAAAAACGCACCAGAAAAATGATGCATTTTTTTGATAAGCTGATCCAGATTTCCAGCTGAAAAAGAGAGAAAAATGGATCAGAAAAAACGCATCGAAAACGCACAGTGTGAACAGGAGTGCAACTTTGTTACAATACAGCAAAGCTGCAAAAAAATGTAAGAAGACAATTTTCTCCAATTCTGTGTAAATTACTTGGTAATGCCCACCTTATATTTATAAGAATCTCTAGAGGAGGAGTTATCTTCCAGGCAGCGTCTGCCCCTTAGCCTGGAAGAGTTCACATTTATATAGTGATAAGATGATTTCTCCACAACAAGGTGTGGCACCCTGGTTGGGGCACCACAGGAACTCTTATGGCCACTTTACACACACCAACTTATCTGTCCAACGTCTGACCAACTTACTGGTTGCAGTGAAATCATGGACACATTGTTCCATTTGTACACAGCCACAAAAAGGAGCAATGTGTCCATGATTTCACTGCAACCAGTAAGTTGGTCAGACGTTGGACAGATAAGTTGGTGTGTGTAAAGTGGCCCTTAGGACACAATGGAAAATACACAGCAAGCAGGCCCCACTAACACAACAACACCTTTCACCCCAGGCATGTAGGGGGAGCTCCACTGGTTGCTTTAAGCCAGTTCCCCCTATAAATACAGGTCCTGGAGGGAGAAACTGTGGAGTGTGCAGTCACTTTAGAACTGTAAACAGCTAGGAGAGCTGACCTGGTACTGGTGCCACGCTAGGCCCATACCAGCACACCCGGAAAAGTGGTAGACCTTTGCAACGAGGGTCATAAGAGCAGGAGACGAACACCTTATAGGGGCAGAGGAGTCACTTGACTCTCCATAACCTTCCGGTCACTGGATCCGAGTTGCAGGAGCCATAGTGCAGGCTGCAGAGAACCCAGCACCGCCACAAGGGAGTTTAGCCCCCTAGACACCTGAAGCACCGCCAGATGAGAGCCCGGAGTCGAGAATTCGACAACAATTCCTTTATAGTGCCCTCAGTGCAGCAAACCCAGGTGTAACCCGTCACACTAAAGAGTGTACCTCCGGTTTGGTCGGATTCCATGTCCCCTGAACCTACTAGAAGCTACGAACACTAGGAAGCCTACACCACTGCTTGCTGTGGAACCTCCAGAAGTGTCTACTTCGTCGCCCGGTTGAGTGTACCTGTTAACACCAGTAAAAGGTACCTAAAAGACTTTATGTGTCCGTACATTCTTTCTGGACTAAGACTGAACTGGCAGAGCTGCCGAATTCCATCCAGTGCAGCTGCTGGCCCCAGGGACTACTGCTCATCCTGTGGGGAGCATTCCATCTAGCTGCCGCACATCCCCTGGAGGCCCAAGCAGCGCCGGTGCCATCACCGGACACCCACAGGTGGCGTCACGAGACAAACAAGACTTTATTATATAATATCACCCACCCCTTTACATTTGACCACCGGGCCCCACAGCCTCAGACGGGGAACCGTGACAAGTTAAGCATCGCCTGAGACCTGAGAACCCGGCTGCGGTGAGTCAAAGGCATCTAATAGGAGGCACCTGATGAAGACGGTCACAAGCCGTCGAAACATGTTGTGGCTATGGAGGCACGAGGAATAAAGCCTTTTTAATTCACCTGGGAATCCCTTGCTTTTACCTGAGCGCCCATTACAGACCGTGGATCCTTCAGAAAATCTAATAGGAGGCAGACAGGGATGATTATTTTCAGCATTCTATAACCTACATGCTCATAGTAATAGTTCACATAGGTCATATGTGGTGACAGAATACCTTTAAATACAATTAAAGGGTTGTCCCCAACTTTATAACAAATTATTAACAGGCGGGTGGTGCAACCCCCCACTTCCAAAACAAACACCTGCATATCATGTACCTAAATATTGTATATACCAAATAATTCTCTACTTGGCAGTGATATTCCCTAATGACAGCATGGGTGTAACTGATGCACCCCCAGGCTACGGGGTACTCGGGAGTTGGTCCGGTGCTGTCTGGGATCACGGTAGTCATGACCCGGTCCCGTGGCCTGGGATCTGTCCAAAAAGGGGTATTTACAGGGGATGATTTGTCGTGACGCCACCCGGGGTATGTGGTTATTAGAACCATCGCTGCCGTATTCCTGCTGGGGACGGTGACTTGGGGCAGCATGAATGGTAAGTCCTCCTCGGGTAGGGCTGAGGGTCCCCAGGGAAGGAGTAGTGGTTGTGGATGGATTGTTGGATGGGGCTTTGTGAGGGATCGTGCTGAGTACAAGTCACTTTCTTCCAAGCTGCACCTTCTCCAGTCAGTGTGCAGGGCTAACAGGCTGATGCTCCTCAGGTGGGACTTTTCTGTGTTGCTGCAAGTAAACAGTCTCAGGCAAGTGTGAGCTTACTGGGTACTTTACTTGATCTTTCCACAGCAGTTTCACAGTGCACACAAGTTACACTTAAACACTTCAGCACTGCTCAGGGTTACTCAAACTGTGCAGCTAAGGAAGCGTTTCTGGGTTGACCCTCAAAGTTCTTTCAGGCCCTTCTCTTAGTATTATCGTAGTACCTCACCCACAGGTTCGATCTGGTCGTTGCTGACTCACGGGTGAATATATTTCCCTTACAGTCAGGGTCACCAGTCCTAGTATGACGGCTGTGTTCCTCCTAGTATGACGGCTGTGTTCCTACTCCATGGTGGAAAGTTGACTGCAGCACGTAAAGTCTCTGCCCCACACCGGTGTGTCTCGTGATTAGAGTATAGAATCCCAGGTCACCTCTTCAGAGCCAGTTCTCTGGTGTCGGGCTAGCCCTCCAGTGTCCCAGGTTCAAGTATTTGGGCACATCAGGCTCCTTCTGTCACTGTGCTAAGGGTTTCTCCGCACAGCACAGGTCTATCTGGCTGCCAGGCCCTTGCCTTCCCACTTTCCTTAGCTGTGGGGTCTCTTTCAGTCTTTCCCCTTCCCGTCGCTACCAGGCTGTGAAGTAGGCTTTCTCTTCAGGAGTCTGTACCTCACAGGATTCGGCATCTCCAGGGAACCTGAAGCTAGATGGGAAGTCTCTGTCTGTTCTGTTCTGTTCTCACTCTGCTGCAGCTTTGCAGCTCCCTTCTCACTGTCTGCTTCTTCTTCTCCCTCTGCTGCTCACTACCCCTGTGTGTTCGTGGGTTTTGTTTAGGTCACTCCACCCACTTTGTCAGTGTCCTCCTACGTTCCACCCACTGTGCTACACCCACCACCCCTTGCCCATCCTAGAGTCCTAGATGTAGGGTCAGTGTTTGTGCGGTGTGGGTGTGTTTTGCAACCACCTTGCTTACGTGGATGCACTTCCCTCTTGTGGCCACCTGGTCGCAGTGGCGCCACATAACTACAACAGATGCTGGGGTTACAATCGCACCTGGGCCCTAGAGCCTAGGGGGCCCCAAAACTGCCTTTCGCCTATAGAAAAAGACTAATGCTATTAAAGATTTGCAATAATTGGGGGCCCATTTGGACCTCTTGCATTAGTGCTCATGAGCTTCACCTTACACCACTGAATGACAGCGCCCTTTTGCAGCAGGGTACTCAGAACTACTTTAAAACATGGTTTGAGGAGCATGATGGAAGAGATGTTTTCAAGGTGTTGCCTTTTCTTCCAAATACTCTATATCTGAACCCAGCTGAGGGTATGTGGCATTTACTGGAAAAACAAGTCAGATCGATGGAGGATGCATCTCACAATTTATAGGATTTATAGGGAACCTGACACCGAGATGTAGTGTCCGAGACCCTCATTCTAGTGATGTGACACTTTTAGGACTGTGTGCTGTAGTTTTGATAAAACAACTGTTTTACCTGCTGCAGATATAGCAGTTCTCTGAATGTTGAGCTCTAGATAACTCTGTCCATACCACTGATTGGTAGCTTTCTGTATGCAATGTGCATAGGAAGAAAGCTGTCTATCATTGATGGGGGCTGTTACGGTTAATATTTTATATCTGGCTTCATTATTATTATTTAGAAATAATTTTATGTTTTTCCATATGTCTTATTATTTGCTTAAAGACTGCGTCATGGAATATGTCTGACCAGCACAATGGTTTCCTTTGCAGATTTCCTGACAAGTTGATTTTGTGTTGGGCTTTGGAAGTGTGTTATCTCTAATAATGTCTTTTAGTTTCCTTTCTTTTTTATGCAATGTCTGTAGTTTTTGCTTTCTGAAGCTAATAAATACTGGGGGTCTTGAAGCCACAGGCAGACGAGACTATAGCTGCAGACACATGAATGTCTCATGTCTCATCTCCATTCATCGATGGCTGTTTTAATTCGAATCTCCCTGGCAAGGTGTGTAGACCCATTGAGTCAACTCCAAAAAGCTCTCCCTAAAGAAGGGTTTCCACGACAGGGTGGGGTTATACAGAACTCATGAATATGGATAATTACATGACAGCAGGTTTACTAGACCTCTAATCATAATCTCCTGCTGATAAAACTGATATTATGAGAAGTGCACCAAGCAGCCCAGTAAGTGACACATCACTGGAATCAGGGTCTCTGTCTTTACATTGCGCTCCTCTCAGATTAGATGGTAAAATACTGGCGATAAATTTCACTTAAAGGATCTTCTGCAAACATGGGCCAGATACAGTGCACCCTCTGAGGTCTTTTGCTGTTCCTGTCATCAATGGGTCAAGGCTAGTGATGAGCAAATATACTCGTTACTATTCATTACTTGCACAAATAGTATGGTATTTGTGATACTTGTTACTCAGTGAGTAACGCAGGTGCTTGTGAGTGTTGTGTCAATCTTGAGCAATCTGACACAAATTACCTGCTCCTTTCATTACACAAAGGGAGTTGGCACCTCAGTGAGAGCCGCTAGAATGGAAGGCTCTCACTAGGGGGTACAGCAAGGTGTTGTATGCAGTGAAAACTCACATAAATGCACCCTCCCGCCCTGTCCCGGAAATGCTTATTTTATGGCCAGATGTGTGTGGGCGGAGCCTATTGCAAATTGACTAACATTAGACTCGCTATATGGATGAGTACACGAGTATTACAAAGTACTCGTTATGAGTATAGTGAGTGCGAATATTTCGCTACTCGTTTATTCCTAGTCAAGGCTATTTTGGCAGAACAAAGGTGTCGCTTCCTACATTATTTTAGGCAGATGGTTTTATTGTTATGGCTGGTAGATACAACGTATATGCAGAACATAAATAATTTCCATCCTGTGCAGCAGAGGTGACATTATTGACTCCCCTTCTGCGAGTTCAGAGACGCCTGTTTGTTTAAGCTCCTCAGCGAGCTAATAGCAGGCAATCATCCCTGCACATTAATGCATTTCTCCAGCTTGTCAATTTGTATCTAAAAGACGTCTTTACCTTTTCATTTCAGATACCAATTTACAAGTCTTACCGAGAGACAATTTAGAAATCCTAATCACATACGTGCCTGAGCGAGTAATGACCGTCCGTGAGGTCGGGGAGCTGCAAACCTAATGTACATACATAATGGGGAAAGATGAAGGAACCCTTATCTCATTATGTTCTATAAATATCATCATCACAGCAAAAACGTCCCGATCTGATATCAGAAATGATTTTTGGGGGGACAAAATCCATCACACAACAGAAAAAAATCAAAGCCATATACTTTCTCTACAGTTTGTCTGTCCCACTGTCCTACAGTCTGTAGGCCATCCACAACACGATGCTGGCAGCAGGTGAAATAACATGACTGTGGGATCAGGCTGCACTTTGCAATCTACAAGGGAGCTGTATGCACAAAATAGCAGGATCTTTAAAGAGGATCTGCCATTTGCTTAAAAAAGGTTAAAGGAAACCTGTGTCACGGGGTGGTATAGCAGTTAAGGTACCTTTACACGCCGCCACTGTGCCTAGCAACAGGTATCCACCGCACGTGCACGTGCACATTTTTAATGGTGGATACCGATCGCTGATGCCGCATATACACGCGCATATACACGCCACCATTGCGTTGTCTACTGAAGGTATCTTTGTTCCCCGGAAGTTCTGACAGATCCTGCGGTCTACTTCCTATTGAATACCTTCCCCGCTTTACACACCGCTACCACAAAGGAATATGGGCGTATATCTTTCACGCCGCAAGTACATAGGCGTGACAAGAGTTGTGTATTCTGTGACGCTAATACGCTGATTGGACAACGCAATAGCGTCATGATTGGCCAGCCTGCGCGGGAAGGCTGGCAATTACATGACCCCATTGCAATTGTGTAATGTGAATGGACAGCTCTTTAAATATGGCGCCCTGAGAAGGGACAGCCAATCGTAACAAAGTAGCCCCCACCAATGATCGCTGATGGGACGTGGTATCCATGACGCTGTGGCACGCCCCTGGGAGTTCACTAGGCGATGCAAATTCCATGCCGGTGCCCCGTTTAGACGCCACTACCATGGCAATTGTGCCTTTCTGTTGCCTTCGGTTTTTGAGCACGGCTCAGCAACAGGTATCTGAGACAACTGCAGGACCCCGGGAGGAACTGCCCTATTTACACGCCACCATTTCGTAGCAATTTCATGGCAACAGGCACAATTATCCCCAGTGCCTGGTAGTTGCTACCTTTCAGTGGTGGCGTGTAAAGGGGACCTAAGAGAATTACGAAGGAGGATGGTAAGGGGTGCTAAAGGCGATCAGGAGACTGTCTGTCCCTTAGACTGGGGTCCCTAGATTAGCCTGCTCTCATTATTAGTGTTAGTCGGCTAACTGCAGTGTGGATACACAAAGAAAATTAAGTTTTAATCATGGTGTAATCTCTGTGTGACCAGGGCAGTGGAGGGGATTCCATCACTGCTCACACCCAGGCACATTGAGTGACAGCCTGCATGTGTTTGTGCAATGTGAGCTGTCACTCAAACTGTTAGGCTGTGATTAAAGCTGCGTCCCCATTACACTGAACGGTGACAGAATAACTCCCCACCCCTGCCCTGGTGACCCAAACACAGAGATTGTGTCATGATTCAAACTTCATTTTCTCTGTATGATGGCACTTCCACTTAGCCGGCTACACAAGATTTTTTTTTTGGTTAAATTTATCTTTATTGAATTTTATAATAATAGTGAAAAACAGTATTACAAAAAAAAAGGGGGGGGGGAGAAAATAAATGTCAGGGTTAAGATTTAACATCCTCAATGCAAATCACAGGAGATTACAGAGTGAAATATGGCATAACGTCTCCTCAACACTCTATTGCGGTAACACCGGAATAGTTTCAAATGGTACACAGAGAACGAATGTGTGAACTGTGAAAGAGCGCACTATTTGAGAAATAATACAAAGGATACCCGATCTCCTTACAGGAGAGCAGGGGGGAGATGGAGAGGGGAGGGGGAACAAGTAAAACGAAACAAACTTGTAACCCATTGGTCGTCTAGGAGGGGGAATGGGAAGGGTAAGAGGATAGATCGAAAGAGAAAAGATTCAGGTTAAAAGAGGAAGAGATAAGGATAATCAGAAAACAAGGTAGGCACATATCTCACAGCCATCAATACCGGTAGTAAGATGTTAGATAGAAGCTTTCATCACGTAATAAAATCTAAAGGGCCTGTCACACGCGTCAATGTCGTCAGTGAGATGATCGCTGACGACATTGACGGCTGATTGCTGGTGAGCTGTCACACAGACAGACTCACCAGCGATCAATGGACCAGAAACATCGTGGAAACGATTTAAATATCGTTTCCACGATGTCTTGCTCCCGCTGCCAGGCTGCTGGAAGCGGGAGCAGGCTGGTCTCCAAGGTAAACTGCGGGTATCTAGGCAGCGCGCGCTGCCTAGATACCCGACGTGTACCTTAGTTACCAGCCTCCTCCGCTCACCGGCTGGTATCTAAGGTACACAGCGGGTAACTAGGGACCCTAGTTACCCGCTGTGTACCTTAGATACCAGCCTGTGAGCGGAGGAGGCTGGTAACTAAGGTACACGTCGGGTATCTAGGCAGCGCGCGCTGCCTAGATACCCGCAGTTTACCTTAGTTACCAGCTCCCAGCGCTTGTGAGAGGCGCTGGGAGCTGGAATATCGCTACTCCCGGTGTCACACGCAGCGATGCTGCGTGTCCACCGGGCGACAATCGCCAGGTTTTAGGACAGGTTCTAAAACCTGGCGATCATCAACCAGCGATTTATCGCTGGTTGATTCAGTATGTCACACGCGTCAATATCGCTGCAAAGTCACGTGCAGCCGAAATCATGCAGGCGATATTGACGCGTGTGACAGGCCCTTAAGAGAATAATTCGTTAAAGTTAGGAGCGTCCCTAAAAAGGATCCACTCAGACCAAACAAGAGTGAACTGGGGAAGAGTCTGCTCGAGCCCGGCCGACAACTCCTCAAGGCGGCATAGAGATTCCATTTCAGTATACCATTCAAAAATTGATGGCGGGGTCTGATCCTTCCAATGATGGGGGATCACCGACCGGGCCGCACAGAGGCAAAATCTGAGAATGTCTCTCTTTTGGGACCACAGTGAACCAGGGAGCAAAGAAAGTAGGGCCATCTCAGGAGAGCCTTTTATTTGTTTGCCAGTAACCAGACCATAATTCCTAGACACCCTCGACCAGAAACCACCAATCAAGGAGGCGCCCCACCAAACGTGTAGCATAGTGCCCTCCTCGGATCCACAACGCCAGCAAAGAGCTACACAAGATTTTAATGCTACTTACCTGCAGTACAGAAAAAACTTCTGTCTGCAGGTAAATAGCATTTCTGGGAATGACAGGTTGTCATGTGTCCATGTGAAATTCTGCTGTAGTTTAAATCTGAGTAAATTTCCTTTGGCACATCCGGCGTTAATGCCAGAAGCTGTTGTTGTGTGTGGCACTGCAGGTGGGGATGGGGTGTCAGATCATTCAGTTCTCCAATCCTTCAGCCTTCAAGTAGTTCTACTTCCTTTCACTAGGTGTTGCTGATAGAATTTATTCTCTACAAGGACCTTGAGTCCTGAAGATGTTCGTGCTGGTGCTTCCTGCTGTTCCTTCTGTGTAGGAGTTGCTGTGTTTCCAGGTCCATGGGAGGAGGTGAGGGCTCATAGTTTAGGGCTTATCAGGAGCATAGGGCAGGGTGGCGACCCAGACCTCCTCACCTTCAGAGGTACATCTGGGAGTAGGATAATCTAGGGACCCCAGTTTAAGGGACAGACAGTCCTCTGATCACCTTTAGCACCTCTTACCATCCTCCTTCCTAATTGGTATATATGGTCCTCCTTGTGTATATATATATATGTCCTCTGTCTGGTATATATGGCCCTCTTTGTGTATATGTCACCTTCCTGGTATGTAGGGTACTCCTAGTGTACTTATATACAGTATATATATATATATATATATATATATGTCCTCTTCATGGTATATATGGCCCTCCACTTAGTATATATGGTTCTCATTGTGTGTATATATGTCACCTTCCTGATATGTATGGTTCTCCTTGTGTATATGGTCCTTCTTGTATATATGTCCATTTCTTGGTGTATATATAGCCCTCGTCCTTGTGTATATATGTCCCCTTCCTGGTATATATGGTCCTCTTTGTGTATATATATATGTCCTCTTCCTGGTATATATGGCCCTCCTCCTTGTATATATGGCCCTCCTTTTGTATATATGTTGCCTTCCTGGTATGTATGGTTCTCTTTGTGTATATATATGTCCACTTCATAGTATATATGGCCCTCCTCCTTGTATATATGGTCCTCCCTGTGTATATATGTCCCCTTCCTGGTATATATGGCTCCTCTCTTTGTATATATGGTTTTCCTTATATATATATATGTCACCTTCCTAGTATGTATGGTTTTCCTCCTTGTATATATGTCCCCATCCTGGTTTAAATGGTCCCCATCTTTGTATATCTATCCCCGTTCTGTCCCTAACTCATAAGTGGAAACAACAACATTGCACTCAGCTTTCCTCCACTCTCACCTCGCCCGATGTCCTCCTGTATCCAGCGGACAGTGGCCAGCAGCAGACATCAGAGTGCAGGGACAGGGGGCCATTTGCATAACAGTGACATCACTCTCATGCATGGGCCCCTGTCGCTGCACCTCCGATGGCTCACAGCCAGGGGCGTAACTACAATAGGTGCAGGGGTTGCGATCGCACCCGGGCCCTGCAGCCTTAGGGGCCCCGAAAAGTCCCTTTGACCTATAGAAAAAGACTAATAATATTAAAGATTTGCAATAATTGGGGGCCCCGTTGGAGCTTTCGCATCGGGGCCCCTGGGCCTGAAGTTACGCCACTGCTCACAGCCACTGTGCGTGTGCCGGCAGTGTGGATCACAGTATAGGAACCTAACTGGTCTCAACATCATGATGCATCTCAGGTGGATATGTGTCCTTGGCAAGAACACAAGTTCAGCTGAAGCAGCGGGCCCCTCTAGCCCCAGACCCGGTCGCAGCTGCGACACTGATCTTTACGCCCCTGCTCAGGAAAGCCTGTTAAGGTATGTGTGTGATGCCCCTGCGGATCCAATCGCCACAGAGGTACTGCACCCCTGTTAGGATATAGTATCCCACTCTTGGGTAAGAGGGCACAGACCGGTACCGGGATACCCAGGCCACGTACACTACACTAGGTCCAGGCCAGGGTTAGGACGAGATTGTTCCTAAGGGAGAGCACTGTTCCTTATCCTGTCTGGTAGAGGAACCATTGTAGTGGAGATGGGTGAAGAGGAAGTAGTTAGAGGGAGCACCTGGGAGGAGTGAAGTTAGGAAGCACACACGTTGATGATGTGGGACATCTGACAGAGGGTATAAATAGAGTGGGAAAGATCTAGAAGGGAGGAGAGACAGTTGAACAGTAGGAGAAAGATCGTTAAACAGCAAAGAAGAGTACAACAGCTAGAGTCGAGTTGGTGGGAAGCTAGAGAAAGAAAGCCTGTCACAGAAGGAAAAGAATTTGAGAGAAGAGGACTGAAGCAAGTGGGAGCTCATCCTCAGCCCAGACTGAGGAGCAAAGAAAGAGAACCAGGTGGATCAAGGAGGAAGAGAGGGTCCCAGAGGCATGGGCAGTGAACAATCCACCTTTGGGGCTTGTATCCATTGTCAAGCGCAAGGCAGTAGAGGGACTAGTCAGAAGAAAGGGTGACTCACAGTGGCCGGGTCTTCACGTCGCAGGCGTTGCTTCTCCTGTCACGGTTCCGCGCCTGCGGCTGTGGGGCCCGGTGGTCCAGATCAAAAGGGGGTTGGCTGAACAGATAAGGGGTTAATTATTCTTGTCGTGACGCCACCTGCGGGAATTCCGGTGATTTCACTGGCGCTGCTTGAGCCTCCGGGGAATGTACGGCAGCAAGATGGGACGCTCCCCACAGGACGAGCGGGAGTCCCCGGAGCCAGGAGCTGCACTTGGTGGTGTATGGCAGCTTGGTGATTTTTAGCATGCGGAGTTAAACAGTTCTGAAGAAGTACAGACACTAGTGTTCTCTGTAACGGGTCTTTTACTGTAACCGGTAGATGATACAGGGTGTACAGTTAACGGGTAACGGACTGGGTGGTCCCAGCGATGACCAGTGTTGTTTCAGAGCTCCGCGGTGTTCCTCCGTTCTAATTCTGTTCTATCTGCCAACGTCGCCTTAGTGCGCCAGATCGTGTAGAAGGGGGCTACTTGAATTTCCCTGCCGGTGTATACAGCCCGGTGTGAGGGGAGCCTGATTCCTTATGGTGGGTACTCCGCTGGCAAGACGGCTCTAGTCGCGGCTGCAGTGAGGTGCTCCTAGAAAGTAAACCCTTCACTCCTGATTTGCTGAGCAGCGGTGAACGACTTGCTCGCTTCGGAACCAGTAATCCGGTGGTTGAAGGGCGCGGGTGTATTTTGACCCATGGGTAGTCACCCAGGTTCCGGTTTAGGGCACCGAATGATGGGGGTGGTCTTCAGGGCTGCACGGAACTGTGCAGAGCCCTCTTCTCCTACGTTCCCTCCCGACCACACACTCTTCTCCTCTCCTTTTCCTTCTCCTACACACTACTCCTACACTCCGCCCAGCAGGACCTGATTGGCCCTCTACACTAGTGGTGCATGTAGATTATGAGAGGGAAGAAAAAAAGATTATGCAGAACAAACTTGCACACCCAAGATCAAAACATGGAGTTTATTGTAGAAAATAACTAAGGCAAACAACACATGAGACACAAAATTAAAACCACTTAAAACAAAGTAGGTCCCAGTATGCCGGTTGCAAGCAGATCAATACCAATGAAATGACAGATGAAATGTCAAGATTAAGCAAAAATAGCACACCATGTGAAGTCTGTGAAACAACTATACAACAAGGTCCTCCATGTGCATGGAGGAACCAATTAGACATGGTGTGGATGAAAGTCAATATGAACATGCATCATAAGTAAAGGATCATACCAAAGATGGATGCTGCAACCTGGGTGACCGGGGACCGGGGACCCCACGCGTTACGCTGCAACTAGGAAGCTGCCTAGTTGCAGCGTAACGCGTGGGGTCCCCGGTCACCCAGGTTGCAGCATCCATCTTTGGTATGATCCTTTACTTATGATGCATGTTCATATTGACTTTCATCCACACCATGTCTAATTGGTTCCTCCATGCACATGGAGGACCTTGTTGTATAGTTGTTTCACAGACTTCACATGGTGTGCTATTTTTGCTTAATCTTGACATTTCATCTGTCATTTCATTGGTATTGATCTGCTTGCAACCGGCATACTGGGACCTACTTTGTTTTAAGTGGTTTTAATTTTGTGTCTCATGTGTTGTTTGCCTTAGTTATTTTCTACAATAAACTCCATGTTTTGATCTTGGGTGTGCAAGTTTGTTCTGCATAATCTTTTTTTCTTCCCTCTCATGATATATGATTATATATGCAGTCTTGCACCCCTTATTTATTTGAGAGCTGTGCAGCACCAACCCCCCTTTTTTTCACTAGTGCATGTAGATTATGGAACTCTGAAGATTAACCGTGTCATCACCGAGACGGAGAATATAGCACCTTCAGTCAGGGATGCAATACCCTCCTGTGACGCACTCGTTGCGGGGATCCCCAAGGGGTTACTGGGAACCCCAAGACTAGTGGAGAAGACAGATAAGGCTCAGCTAGCAACCCGGAGGCTGTGGTACTTCCAAGTTGCCATGGTCTACAATCGCACACATCTGCTGAAAAGGTGGCAACCATAGGGTAAGGGGAGATACTGCAGGCCAACCCCTAAGAAAAGCCCACAGCTACTGGCTCAGAGCTCTGTGTGGCACAGCGCAAGGCAGGAGGGTGAAGCAAGTGTGGAGCCCACTGGGACGGGGTACTCAGTTCCGGACCGGGGTATATGCTGGGGATGTCATGGCAGTCTTGGTCCGGACCGTGTCCCGAGCCCACAAGCAATGAGGGGAATATTTACAGGGGAGTTTGTCATGACGCCACCCACGGGTTGTGGTCAGGGTGACCACCGCTGCTGCAGAACCTCTGGGGATGATGTTTGGCAACCGGTGATGTAACGGCTCTCTGCGGGTAGAGCTTGCTTCCTCAGGGCAGTGATAGTAATAGTCTATGATGGATGCTGAATAGGGGTTGTGGTGGAGATGATAGTTGCTTGTGAGGGAATGTAGGGCTGGAGCACAAAGATCACACACACTCACGGTTTTGTCGTTTTCCAAGTCTTTACTGCAGATGTTCTTTAGCAGGATACTGTCCACGGAGTCTGTACCAGGGCCGGGTTGCTCCCACCCTGACCGGGTCCTCAGCTTCCTACTCCTTCGCCTTGTGTGTGGCCCTGCTGCTGCTTCAGCTGAGCTGCTGGCACTGTCTGTCCTCACAGGTACCCCCTTTGCTAGGCAACTTGAGTTTTTCCATGTGCTTCTGACTCCGCCGTGTTGCTTCGCTGAGGTACAGTGTAGATCCTCTATCATATATTATAACCTCCACTATCCCGGTGTGTTTACTGTGCTGTGTGTGTCAGTCACAGTTTTGGATCTGGTATCCGGTCTGTGCGCTCTTCCGGAGCGAGTTATGAAGTAACTCAGTCTCCCAGATGTGTTCCTCTGCTTCTTGTACTTCTCTCCTCAGACCCTGGCTAGGCCTGGAATCGAGTAGCAGACTGTGGAGAAGCCTAATGCAGCCTCTTTACACCACAGTCTCTCTCTTCCTCAGTTCTCCCAGGAACTGAACTACTTCCTCTTGACACCAGAATATATAAGGGAGCTGTTTTAGCTCCCCCTTCTGGCCTAGAGTTGCTAGTGCAGTGTCAGGTGTTGTGTGGGGAGTGAACCCTTGTTGTTTCTGTGGCACTTAACCCCGGGGGTGCCACACAAGCGCAGTGTGAGACAGCAGAGGAAGGAAAGAGAAGGGGTGCTGGTTACGTGTCATCCTCCTACCTGGGAGTAGCTGGATTACTGCATCCGAGATCTCAGTGCTCAGCTGGCTGTTGCACCGAGACTGTGAGTGAAAGACCTGAAGACTGCAGCCCACTGTGTCTGTGAACTTTCTTAATGCATCGAGAGCACCAGAAGCATAACTACCAAGTCACTCAGGTACCTCCTGCTGCCCTGGGGGTCAGCCCTACCCGTAGAAGACTTAACAACACAGCTGCCTCCTACCATCGGCCCCAGAGGAACTGTCGTGCAGCGGCGGCCATCTATAGCCGCAACCTATGGGTGGCATCACGTAAAATTAATAAGTATCCCAAGTCTGGTCATCCCTTTCCAAATTAACCCACATGACCTTCTCTAAGAGAGAGAGACACCCTCACCGAACTTTTAATGACACCGCCAAGGTCACGGGAGCCAGGTCTCGACCTCTGTGACTCCCGTGAAGAAGCCTACAAGCCACGGTTGTGAGTATCCTAAAGCCCTGGTGGGCGTGTCATGTGCACCCTTCAATGTATTTTTACATCAGATTCCATCTGGATCTCAAAAGAGACAAAGCTTCCGCAAAAAACAACACAAAGACGACACAGAAAGGCTCTTCAGGAAAAAAAAGCAGCTGGAGTTTTCCTGAAGTGTCTTGTCTGTTTCCAAAACTCTGCGGGTACATCGACATCTAAAAAAAAACGTGCACATAACCTTAAAGTAATAAGGAATCCTCACCTGGGTAACCTACTGATCATACAGGACTCGGCACAGCGTTCAATACTAATGGAAGATGCAAAACATGAAGCAAATGGTTTCATGTTCTGATACATATTGGGTTCATCACTAGAACCGAGAGCCATAAAGTAGTGAAATGATACAACATGGAAAATCCCAGCTCTTCTCCCACCGGATAGAGATTACATATAAGATTTGTAAAGAACCGATGCGTGTGACGAGCGCTGGGATCACCACGATTGTAGGGATGAAGGACAGACTTGTCTATACAGGATATATCTCCTTATTACTTCTTGTCATGTTCATCTCCGAGAAAGGGTTTTAGCGGCACGGAGGTCCTGCCTTGAAGATAAGAATAGCAGCTGTAATGAAAACACTTGGCCGATGATCTGCGGCAGACATCTATGTGTAACCTCCTGGGACTAAACCAGAAGAAAATACAATAACTTGCACTTGTCCCCAGCCATAAACATCCCCAGGGGCGTCACGGATCTTGTATTAGGAGTTGCCCTCCTGATGTATATTTAATGCAGAAGACAATATGTAACCATTTTCCATATTTTATCAGATGTGCAGAGCTATAGCCGTGGTTTATCTGATTTCTATAAAAAAGACTTCTGAAGCTTGGTTTGTCTATAACTCCTCTGGGATTGCTCGTGAAAACTTCAAGACAGTGACTGGCATATCGTCATAATCAGTGTTGTGGAGTTGGTAAGCCAACTCCAATTCTGACTCCTCAATTTCACTGAATCCGACTCAAACTCCACCAAAATGGACACTGACTCAGACTCCGACTTCATAACATGGCTGTGAAGTCAGTAAGCCAAACATCCAACTCCGACTCTTCAATTTCCCTGAATCCAAGCTCTGACTTCAACTCCACCAATATGGACACTGACTCCGACTCCAACATAATGACTCTGACTCCACAACCAATGCTATGAAGTTAGTAAGCTAAACATCCGACTCCGACTCCTCAATTACCCTGAATCCGACTCCGACTCCTCCCAAAATGGACACCAACTCCACGACTTCAAATCCACAGCCCTGGTCATAACAGTATCAGAGCTCTATGTGTCATGTTTCTGGGTGGCTTTTTTTGTGATAGCTAAGTCTAATACATCAACCAGCTCATTCATAGATCAAAGGTGCCAATCCACCAGTTATGGCCACTTTACACTGCAGTGAAATCATGGAGACATTATTCCATTTGTACACAGCAACAAGATAGAACCATGTCTCCATGATTTCACTGCAGCCAGTAAGTTACCTGTGGATAAGCTAGAAATGTAGCCGCGTGTAAAGTGGCCATTACGGTATGTTGTAACAGGAGCCCAAGAGGTAAGGGTGCCACATCTACCTCTACAGCAGGGGTATTGTGCTTAATGATGAGTTATTGCACTGCAAAGGGCCCATGGATTGTTCTTGCACGGAGTCCTCGTCTTTCTGTGTCTGCAAGTGTCACTAAGATGTAATAAAGGATCAATATTTTAGAAGAAAACCCTGCAGATACACTAGCCCTGCAACGGGAATGTGACACAATTGGAACCCAGTGCCAATGTAAACAGAGCCTAAAGGCGCTGTTACAGGTGCGATATTGTGAATGATATCGCTCAAACATCACGGGTTTGGAGTGGTTCAAACAACATCGTTAGGACGTCGTTTTGTGTAACACGGAGACACGACTACGATAAAACTGTTCTCAATGAAACGATCCCTCGATCAGCCAACCTGCAGCCTCGTTGTGTGTGACACCGCAATAACGTTGCCAGTCACGACTTCGCCCATTCACATCAGTGAAGTATCGTTCGCTGGGTTGTGTGAACAATAGCTGCTCGCCACATAGTTAGTGCGTCATTCACAATATCTACACGTGTGACATCTCACAAACAATGTCAAAAAGACGTCCTAACGACGCGTGTTCATGAGATCCTTAGTGATATCGTTTCAACATTGCTGGATGTAACAGTACCTTAAGTCATGTTTCGCTGAATTGTGACCATCCCTTCTGCATGTGTTGGTGATATCGTAGGACCCTGACCTGTTCCTTTGCAGCTGACAGTAGAATCAAGTGCAAGGTGCATTGAGAACTGTGCTTACTAAAGTCCTTGTAGAAGTGCGCTCTTCATGAAGCCATAGCTTTTCATGGACAAGTCTCTTCCACATCCATGGGCTATAAGATGTTCTACAGTCTACAGAATCTTTTGAGAGTCAGTGAGATCTGTGACATGTTATGATCCAAATTTTGCTATTTTTTGCATTGGCATGAATGTAAAGAGCTTTGGTGCTTAAGATGTCATCTTTAATTAGAGTTTTTGATTTAGCAAGTTGAGCTGAAGTGTAAAATGTGGCGCCCCACTGATCTGGACTCCACGAGGAGTACTGCACCAAAAGCCAGGGTGTGGTTCTCCAGTAGTCAGAAGATGGGGAATGGCAGGTGTGGAGTCCTCAACACGGCACACACACACTTAGGACCCAGGGGACTCTGAACAAACCCCAGGGAGAGGACCCAGTGGAACTATAGGGGTAGAGAAGTGTGGGTGGAAAGAAAAAGAGACAGAACAGTTGGAGTGAACAGTTTGAGTAACGGAACAGTAAACAGCTAGTATGCAGAGCTGAGAGAGTGGAGAAGTCGAGTCGAGCGAGGGAGAGAGAAGACAGCTAATTGCCAAGAAGGGGATTTGAGCTGTGTAACACTTGTACTCGAACACCGAGAGGAAAGAACCATAGGGACACTGGCGGAGCTGAATTGACCCGTGCGCCTGAATCCAGAGTTGGTGACGCCGGCCGCAGGGGCTGTGGCAGGACCAGGGATTGGATCTGAACACGGCACGGGGATTCATACCCGAACCATTGAACTGGAGGCTACGAGCTTCATAGGAGCTGTGGCTCACACACCTGGCGTATACCTAGAGAAAGCAGCCGGACATGGGTCCGGGGACAAGGTACCAGTCGCCCACTCATACCCAAGGCTGCAGGATTAGGGATTTGCACGCAGAGGCACTTCAAGGGGTGCTGAGGAACAGAACCAGTGAGAGGCAGAAGGCAAGCACACCACCGAGGATCTCAGAGGTTCTGCAGCAGCGGCTGCTACCCATAGCCACAAACTATGGGTGGTGTTAAAAACGTTTATCCTTTTAAACCACACTATGCCTATACACTTCCCAAGTAATCCCAGCCTGGCCAATCCGTCAGAAACCTAGTTTCTGGCCTGAGCAGCACAAAGGCAAGTGAGGCTCCCACAGGGTGATGGGGTACTCGGGACCAGGCCCAGCTGCTGTTGTCTCTGGGGGAAGTCACGGGGGTCGCAACCCGATTCCATGCCCTTGGTTTCAGTTGAAAAAGGGGTTATATACAGGGAAGCATTTGTGACGCCACCCATGGTGTGCGGCCAGGCATGGCCACTGCTGCTGCAGAACCTCCGGGGATGATGGATAGCAGCTGAGATGGGACGGCTCTTCATGGGTAAAGCCAATCCCCGGTCAGTGTAAATAGTCTATGTGTGGAATGCAGGGCAACATTCGCAAGTAACAGGCAAACTCACTGTTTTGTAGTTTTCTCAGTCCTTTACTGTAGCAGATGTTAATAGCTGTCCACGGAGTCTTTTGAACGCAACTTGGGGTCTTTCCCATCCGGTCGGGTCTTTGGCTCCCTTACTGCGCTGTTTACTGGCTCCTGCAGTTGCATAACCTGAGCTGCCGGCCCTGTCTCTTCTTGCGAGGCACTGGTATGACAGGCAACTCGAGTCCTTTCCTTCTACCCTGTTCTGGAGAGTCAGTGTCTCTGAACTCTGTACGTTACTGTGTCTGTGGGTACAGTGTGGCTCGGAATCTGGAATCCCACGTTCCATTGTTGACTGCCGGGATGTGGGACCCTGCACAGTCTCGGACTCCAGTGTCCGTTCTTTGTGCCTGTCCTCTGGAGTGAACACAGAGTTGCTCAGCCTCCCAGGTGTGTTCCTTCTCCTTTCCTCAGACCTTAGCCTTAGGCTGGGAACTTGTCAGCGGACCGTGGGATGAGCTTAGCACAGCACTTTTACACCCAGGTCTTCTTCAAAGTCCTCCTAGAAACTGAACCCTTCAGAGTCCTCTCTGGAACTGCACTAATGGTACCTTTACACGCCGCCACGGCAGGCTGGATACATCCCGCTACTTCACGTGCACGAGCACGCTCAAACGGCTACAAACGGTCAACGCACCCTCTTTACACGCCGCCACAAGGTTCGCTACGCCACGCTACATCTATAGCTAGCTACATCGCCGGGTGTCTCAAGTAGCCAGCTGTTGCTCATTTACACACCGCTACAACCAGCTACTATGGGCGGACCTGGTGCAGCAGGGACAGCACATAGGCGTGCTCCAATTGTGGATTACAAGACTTCCGTACGCTGATAGGACGAAGCAATAACATCCTGATTGGGCAGGCATCGCAGGAGGCTGAGTAATACAGCACGCTCGAGCGATTGTGTAGTGTGACTCGTCAGCTCCTTAAATATGCCTCCCTATGCAGCGACTACCAATCGTCATGCAGCAGCTTCCACCAATGATCGCACATGGGGCGCGGTAACATGGAGCCGAGGTCACGCCTTAGCTACATTGCAGCTACAGCCCCGGGTGTCCAGAGTTCCCTTCCGTTGCTTCTTTACACGCCGATACAGCTCGCTACCATCGGCGATATAGCCATCTGTTTTCGAGCAGAGCCCATAAACAGATGTATCTGTCGCCGGCTGTAGCGTCGCGTCTTCAGACGCCGCTACGACGGGCTACATTGACGCTACAAGCTACATTTGTAGCCTGTAGCGCGATGTATCCAGCCTGCCGTGGCGGCGTGTAAAGGTACCATAACTGACTCCTCCCCAGACCAGAATTAATAGGGAAGCTCACCCTGATCCTGGGCTTGGTCTCCCCCTTCTGGCCTGGAGGTGTAAGTGTTGTGTGTGTGTTTTCTGATGAGAAGACACTTTGTTGCTCTCTTGTGACACCACAAGGACAGTGATGACACTGTGGCACGTTGACCCAGAGGTGTCACACTAGGGTCAGACTTGTGTCTGCCCCTAGCCTTCAGGATTCGTCAGAAACTTAGTTTCTTGCCGGAGAAGCGCATAGCATTACCAGCATGTAACGCTATGCGCAGCCTGTCTATGTATTACTATGGTAACCCGATGTTTACCACAGCCCCCAGCTCCACAGAAAATCCTTGGATATGCACTTTTGCGGAGTGCACAGGAAATGCGGTTTGCAACTTTTTCCTGTGCACTCTGCAAAAGCGCATATCCAAGGATTGTAAGTGGAGCCGGCGGCGGCGCTTGGCTTCAGGTTGCCATAATGATGAATACACAGTCGGTGCATAGCGTTACACGCTGGTAACGCTATGCGCTCAGCCTGAGGATTTCTAAGTTTCTAACGGATTCCTGAGGCTCAGGGCAGACGCAGGTCTGACCCTAGCCATAGAGTTACCAGCATGTAACGCTATGCACTGCCTGTCTATGTATCCCTATGGGAACCTGAAGCTTCGCGCCGCCGGTAGCTCCACACACAAGCCCCGGATATGCGCTTTTGCAGAGTGAACAGGAAAATACTGCAAACCGTGTTTCCTATGCGCTCTGCAATAGCGCATATCCAGGGATTCTCTGTGGAGCCGGCGGCATCCGGTTGCCATGGGGATGCAAAGGCAGCAGGCGCATAGCATTACATGCTGTTAACGCTATGTGCTCAGGCTGAGGAATTCTACGTTTTTGACGGATTCCTCAGCCTGAGAGGTAATGCAAATCATACCCTAGCCTTAGGGTTGAAAACTGATACTAATGCTATAGGATACTCCATAGAGGACCTGGAACCCAGCAGTATGTGTGATAAAGTGCTACTACTTCGTGCTGTGCCAAAATCACAGTCGCAGCTACAGCTGTATAGCGGGTGAAGTCTCTTCTAGGCTCTACTGTCGAAAGGTGCCTAAAGACCAATAGCAGTGCGCAAAATGGGGAGCATTGAAAGCCGCCATTACAGGTTTTAAGAGTTTTGATCACCATGGGCTTTCACCAAAGACAAAGGGGATATTTATTATTATGTTTACGCCACTTTTTGCCTTGAAAACGGGAATTATCAATTTATAGCGCATCACATATGTAAGCAATAAATTGTGACTTTCTTACTGTGTATACTCGAGTATAAGCTGAGTTTTTAAGCACAAAAATTGTGCTGAAAAGTGCCCCCCTCGACTTATACTCGAGTCACAGTGACGGCTCAGTGGGGGGGCGTTGTCCGGGGGCTGGTGGAGGTGGGGGGAGGCTGTAATAGGAGCGACCGGTCACGTGGGGCCGCTCATTAGTGCAATGTAATATGCACTGCGTCCCCCTGTCTATCAGCGGCAGGGGGAGCGGTGCATATTACATTGCACCATGTAAGCGCCCCCCCCTCTCAGTGGTATACAGGCACCCCACCCCCCATCAGTGGTATACAGGCCCCCCTTCCTGACGCACACCTGTAAAATAATACATCATTCATACTTATCCCTGTCGCTGTCACCGCTCATCCTCCGGTCTTCTTCCTGCTTGTACCCGGAGTCATGTGACCGGCGCAGAAGCAATGACATCATTGCTGCTGCGCCCGCCACAGGAATAGAAGCCAGGTACAAGCATGAAGAAGACCGGAGGACGCGCGGTGACAGCGACAGGGATAAGTATGAATGATGTATTATTTTACAGGTGTGCGGCAGCAAGGGGGGGGGGCCTGTATACCACTGATGGGGGGGGCTGTATACCACTGATGGGGGGGTCTGTATACCACTGATGGAGGGGCCTGTATGCCACTGATGGGGGTGGGCCTGTATACCACTGATAGGGGGGCCTGTATATACCACTGATGGGGTGGGCCTGTATATACCACTGAGGGGGGCCTGTATATACCACTGATGGGGGCTGTATATACCACTGAGGGGGGCCTGTATATACCACTGAGGGGGACCTGTATATACCACTGAGGGGGGCCTGTATATACCACTGATGGGGGCTGTAACCACTGAGGGGGGCCTGTATATACCACTGATGATGGGGCCTGTATATACCACTGATGGGAGCTGTAACCACTGATGTGGGGTCTGTATATACCACTGATGTGGGGCCTGTATATATCACTGATGGGGGGCTGTATATACCACTGATGGGGGGCAGTATATACCACTGATGGGGGCTGTAACCTCTGATGGGAGGCCTGTATATACCACTAATGGGGAGCCTGTATATACCACTGAGGGGGGGCCTGTATATACCACTGATGGGGGGCTGTATTCCACTGATGGGGGCTGTAACCTCTGTTGGGGGGAAATTGTATACCAGTGATGGAGGTCCTATATACTAGTGATGGGGGATTATATACCAGTAATGGGGGGCCATTTATCATGATGAGAGGGGCTGTATACCGTGATGAGAGTCTGCTTCATTTCCCTCCCTAGGCTTATACTCGAGCCAATAAGTTTCCCTAGTTTTGGAGGGTAAAATTAGGGGCCTTGGCTTATACTCGGGTCGGCTTATACTCGAGTATATACGGTAGCTTTACCAGCTCATGGAACGTTTCTACAAAGTGCACGGAGCTTGGAGGAAGAGGATGGGGATATGCACAGCTCAATAAATTTACTATGATTAATGTCAGAAAATTGATTAAATTATAGCGCAAGCAATACACCAGATATATTACCTGTTGGCCCATTTTCCTCTAGTGTCCCCCTCTATCTTTTATGGCCCTTACTTGCAGAGGGAAGTAAAGCAAGCCTGTGGTGTCGGATCTTCCTTTTTGCTAAAGCAAATTAGGCTTGTCATCGGTAACCACAACAAATCTATATTATAAAATGCTAATGTAACAAAACAAACACAAATAGAACAGATAAATAGCCAAAACTGCAAGTACAAATCACCTTCATAGCTCAGAAGGGACTGAACGATTACCAGGAGGGGAAGTAAATAACACAGTGCACTTGTCTGTTTTACATCACCCAGAATAAACAGTGACTCACCGCGGCCGGCGGACTCCGGTTGATACAGGCGATTCTTCTCCTTCCTTGTCACGGGTGGACCGCGCCTGCCGGTAGTGGGGCCCGGTGTAGTGCAGATCAAAATTAAGGACGTCTTACGGGAACAGATTAAAGGGGATTTAATTTGTTTTCTTCGTGACGCCACCTATGAGTAGTTCGGTAAGGGCTACCGACGCTGCGGAACCTCCGGGGTGATGGACAGCAGCAAGATGTTACGCTCCCCACAGGCTGAGCGGTGATCCCCGGAGGCTGGAGCTGCTCAAGATGTTGTGCGGCAGCTGCGGTTACCTTTAGTCAATGACGGACAGTTCATAATGAGACACGGACACAGATAGTCTCTGCAACGGGTCTTTACTGTCACCAGCAGGCAGTACATGGCTTACAGTGGTTGAGTAGAAGACCGGGTGGACTCAGCAGTGATAGTGCTCCTCAGAGATCCGCAGTGTTCCTCCATTCTACCTACTTAGTTTCCCTTTTTGTTGTGCCAGCGTCGCCCAGGAATACCAGGTCGGGTACGGGGAGGCTGCTTCAATGCCCTATCCATGATGTACGTTCTGGATGCTTTGGGGAGCCTTGGGTCCCTCAGTGGGTACACCGCTGGTTAGACGACTGGAAACTGGCTGGTGGTGGGGTGCTCCTGTAAAGCTGATCCTCCACGGGGCTGGTTCGCGTGGCAGAGGTGAACTGCTGCCAGCTTCGGTACCAGTGAACCGGCTGTGAGTTGTGGGCACGGGAGTCTTTTGGGAACCCGTGTAGAAATGCCCAATCCCGGTAGTTAAGGCCTCAGGTGCTGACACCCGACCGGTGACGGCCCAGGGGCCCGCACGAGGTGCGGAGCCCCCGCTCCTCTCCAAGTCCTAGTCTGCTCTCTCCAGGTTCTAGATTTCTTCTTTTCTAGACTACTGTGTGTTCTACTTCACTACCCTAACACTCCACCCACCAGGACCTAGGATTGGTCCTCTGTTCTAGGTGTTGTATGTTGGGTTGGATCTCAGAGTTAACTATTGCACTGCTTTGTCAGAGAATATTGCGGCTGCAATACTCCCTTGTGACGCACTCGTTGCGGGGCGCCACACTCCCCCTTGGTTAAATCAGCTTGTCCCCAAGCGTCAAACTACTCACATTACAGAGGTTTTTGCATTTTTATACACATATATGACACACTTTTATTAAAATAGAAAAACAGGTAAAGGTATGCTTTGGTGATATAAGCAAAGAAACAGGTAATCACTTCGTGCGGACCCGGCGGGCGGTCGGCTGTACTTTAACTAGAGTCCAGGCTGTAGCCGCGAGATCACACGGTCAGTGATTAACGGGAACAGAGTCATTGATGAAGTTCAAGTTTTAAAGTCACTGGCTCTGAGAACGATGGCGCACCCGGATAGCAAACCACCCATCTGCACAAGCATAGCGCTCGTAGGTGATTATATCGCCCCGGTATAGGTCGCGATCGGGATGTCCTCTTGGCAAGTTTGACTCAACGTCCCGGCGCCCCACAAACACCTCCTCATTCAAACCCACCTCCCAAGCGAACCCCCACCCGGTATTTAAATTAAAGGTGGAAATTCTACCTTCACGGCGGAGTTCATCAGGCAGCGGCGGCTGGCGGCGAGCCTCGGCACGGGCCTGCATGTTGGCGCGTTCTCGGGCTTGCCACTCCTCTCGTCGTCTCTGGCGTACATCTCCGTCGTTACGGCTCGGGGTGTAAAGATGAGTAACGGAGCTGGTGGTTTGGCGGGAAGCTTGAACTTGGCGGGCTGTCTGTATCGGAACCCGGTGGAACGGCACAGGGGAAGGTGTCGGCGTTGCACCCGACCAGTGTACCCGAGCTGTGTGCCCGGAAGGAAGTTCCTTGTTGTCTCCCCAAGCGAACCCGGTGTCGAAATCCTCAGCGGTGCTGTGGGTCTCGTCGTCATCCTCTCCGACCTCTTCCTCGATGACCACATCAGGCTGCTCGATGATGAGAGATATTGAAGCTTGTTCCGTTGTACAACAGGGCGGTGGTGCTGCGGATCCTTCCGTAGGGACGTCCTGCAGGGCTTCCAGGCTGCCTGCCTCTTCATCTGTTTCCGCAGGTAAAGGTGTTTCAATCCCGGTTACCAGGTAGGCCTCGGCAATGGCAAGGGAAGCCTCCGGTATGGGGACGAAACAAGCGACTGTCTCTGTAATGGTGAAACATGTCGCGGGTTCCACGGTGGGAACCTGGTAAAGATCGAGTTCTTCAATGGAGCGTGTTATGAGCGCCGGCTCAAGAACGGAATCGGTTACGATGTTGGTCGCTGGAACGGGTCGAGTTGCGGCCTCCACCGGAATGACACAGTCTATTGGCTCAGGTGACGGAGCAGGACAGGTGGCAGGCGACGGTGAGGCGGTCGAGAAGCTGGTGACGTCGTCTGGGCTTGGAGAAGCTGTACCCGGTCGGCTCTGCTGCATCGCATGGTGTAGTCGTCTGCCTAGGGTCGCGCTCCAGCTACGGATCGTCCATTCCACTGTCTCTAGTAACCGCACCCGGAGGTCTTGTAGAGCCTCTAGCCAGAAGTCGGGGCTGCCATCTATAGTAAGGGCAGGATCCGGACCCGGTTGGCTGACGGCTGCTCTGGCCTCCGCCTCGACCTCCCGCATCAGGTCTTGGAGTCTCATGCTGGCCATTCTTCTTGGAGGGGAACCACACCCGTAGAACCGGTAAGACGTCCTGGTAGAGCTGGTGAAGAAGTCTTCTCTTTCTGTCGGTGTGTCTATGACACTCCCATTTCCTTTGGGCTTTTGTTAGTCCAATCGTGGGAAAAGTCTTTGGGGTCCGCCCCCATGGTTGATTCAAGCAATCAGGGCGGACAAAGAGTTTGGCGCCTTTTGTCTTTAGCCCTCCCACAGTGAGGGGGGGGGTTGACTCACTCCTGGGCTTCACGTGGCGGCTTCTTGTGGCGGGAACGCCATCTTGGGCGCCATCTTGACCCAATGGTGTAAAGGCGGGAAAGTTCTTTTTAGGACGAACAAAGTCCAATTGTAGACAATAAAGTCCAGTTTAAGCACAATATACCCGTTGGATAACGGGCCTGCTCGTATCCTGTTCGTGACGCCAAATTCTGACTCACCGCGGCCGGCGGACTCCGGTTGATACAGGCGATTCTTCTCCTTCCTTGTCACGGGTGGACCGCGCCTGCCGGTAGTGGGGCCCGGTGTAGTGCAGATCAAAATTAAGGACGTCTTACGGGAACAGATTAAAGGGGATTTAATTTGTTTTCTTCGTGACGCCACCTATGAGTAGTTCGGTAAGGGCTACCGACGCTGCGGAACCTCCGGGGTGATGGACAGCAGCAAGATGTTACGCTCCCCACAGGCTGAGCGGTGATCCCCGGAGGCTGGAGCTGCTCAAGATGTTGTGCGGCAGCTGCGGTTACCTTTAGTCAATGACGGACAGTTCATAATGAGACACGGACACAGATAGTCTCTGCAACGGGTCTTTACTGTCACCAGCAGGCAGTACATGGCTTACAGTGGTTGAGTAGAAGACCGGGTGGACTCAGCAGTGATAGTGCTCCTCAGAGATCCGCAGTGTTCCTCCATTCTACCTACTTAGTTTCCCTTTTTGTTGTGCCAGCGTCGCCCAGGAATACCAGGTCGGGTACGGGGAGGCTGCTTCAATGCCCTATCCATGATGTACGTTCTGGATGCTTTGGGGAGCCTTGGGTCCCTCAGTGGGTACACCGCTGGTTAGACGACTGGAAACTGGCTGGTGGTGGGGTGCTCCTGTAAAGCTGATCCTCCACGGGGCTGGTTCGCGTGGCAGAGGTGAACTGCTGCCAGCTTCGGTACCAGTGAACCGGCTGTGAGTTGTGGGCACGGGAGTCTTTTGGGAACCCGTGTAGAAATGCCCAATCCCGGTAGTTAAGGCCTCAGGTGCTGACACCCGACCGGTGACGGCCCAGGGGCCCGCACGAGGTGCGGAGCCCCCGCTCCTCTCCAAGTCCTAGTCTGCTCTCTCCAGGTTCTAGATTTCTTCTTTTCTAGACTACTGTGTGTTCTACTTCACTACCCTAACACTCCACCCACCAGGACCTAGGATTGGTCCTCTGTTCTAGGTGTTGTATGTTGGGTTGGATCTCAGAGTTAACTATTGCACTGCTTTGTCAGAGAATATTGCGGCTGCAATACTCCCTTGTGACGCACTCGTTGCGGGGCGCCACAACAGCGTCTACGGAAAAAGATTTTGGAGAATTTGTAGGCAGGTCTGTATTAAAGTGATAGGTATTGATTGGTGAGCGACTGAAGAGTGTCAGGAGGAAGATGGACTGACAGCAAACTCCATGATGATCTATCTTCTCTAAGATCAGGTGCAAATATAATAAGTGGAGACGTCTTTAAGGATACGTGAAGCATAGTAGATTATCTTCTTGTAACTTCACTCCATTATCATAGCTGACATTTCAATAATATTTCCAGGAACACTGTCATGAGGACGAGAACATTCAACAATGCCTCAAACAACAAAACTCACTGAGTTATGTCTCAATACCTGGATACAATTTGAGTGTTGTGTTTTATATGCAAGATATGAATATAGCTCATTGCATTATGCAACGTTGTATTTCAATTTGATAGTATTTCCAAGACCTTTACTTGTTGTTAGTTACGTATGTTGGAAATATATAGAACCGTGCAAAAGTATGAGGTAAGCATGGAAAAAAGGCAAAGACAGAATGCTTTTTAAAACATAAGTGTTAATTTAGTTTTGCCAATTAACAAAATGCAGAGTGAATGAGCAAAAGAGTTGCTAGAAGAACAAGCAGGATTCAGAAAAGGCAGAGGAAGAAGGTATGTAATTGCTAGCATGAGATTGATAATGGAAAAGGTCAAAGAATACAACGAGCTCTATTTTTGATTAATTATACCAAAGCTGTCGACTGCGTTAATCACCAGAAACTTTGGAGTACCATGAAGAATATGGATGTGCAAAACCATCTAATCAGCCTTATTATGAACCTTTACTTCGATTAAGAAGCAACAGTATGAACAGAATATGGTGGCACAGCATGGTTCAAAGTAGAGCGAGGCGTCAGACAAGGCTGCATCCTTTCACTGTTTCTCTTCAATTTATATGCCGAAGCTATTTTCAGGACTAGCCGAAAAAGAAGGAATCAAAATTGGTGGAAGAATCATCAACAATCTAAGATATGCAAATGATACAACGCTGATAGCAACAAGGCATAGATGTAATGAAGGACTTAATAAGGAGTGTCAAGATGGAAAACTTGAACATGGGACTGCTACTCAACACCAAGAAAAAACAGATTTTAACTACTGGCAGGTATGACAAGGATACATTTGAGATGGTCGATAACAAACTAGAAGTGGTAAAGGACTTCAACCTATCGGATCAACGATCACTCAAGATGTAACGATGACACCGGAAGTCAGTGGGTGAATAGCTAAATCCACACTGAAGTCACTGAACAAGGCCTTCAAATCAATGAATATTTCACTGGTGACAAAGCCACAGCTCGTACATTGTCTGGTCTTTTCTGTAGAAACATACAGAAGTGAAACATGGACGATAAAGAAACAAGTCAGAAGAATCAACGCCTTTGAAATGTGGTGCTGGAGAAGGATCAATAACATGGATGGCAAGAATAAACAAATCCATTTTGGAACAAATCAAGCCAGACATGTCACTTGAAGCAAGGATCACCAGGCTACAACTTGTCTACTTAATGGCCACTTTACACACGGCAACAGGAAGATAGAAACCGGCAGGTGTCGGAGACAATTGTACCTTTTACCTTCAAAACACCTTGAAGTGGCTGCGTGTAATTCAGGTATCTGCAAGGTGTTTTGAAGGTAAAAGGTACAATTGTCTCCGACACCTGCCGGTTCCTATCTTCCTGTTGCCGCGTGTAAAGTGGCCATTAGACATATCATATCAAGAGAGACATCATTAGAGAAGGACATTATGGTAGGAAGAATAAAAGGTACAAGGTGAGGACGAAGACCAGCAACCAAATGACTTGATACTGTCAAGATAACAGTGCAGAAGACCTTGGTGGATCTATCGTGCGCTTGTATTTTCAGGCCACTTATTAACTTCCTGTTTATTCAATGCATGGTAGATGCTAGAATGTACAGGCTGTTTCCTGGTTACTGAACTGGCTCCAACAGTCAATTACAGGAACCCACTCTCTGTGACAGCATCTGCGATTGGCTGTTGCACCTCGCACCCATAGTGGCGGCGCTGTGCTTGGTTGCCATAGGCAGTGAACCTGACGTCATAGCAGTGTAAAAATGAATAATAATTTTAAAATAATGATAGCTGCCACAACTGGTATTGCACATGTTTTTATGTGTGTGGTATCAGGCCCAGGGATAATAGGAGGAAACTTTGCTGGGACCCCAAATGCACCCAACATACCCAAACAGACCAGGGAGGTGCTGGGCGGAAGAAAGCCACATATAAGGCAGTCCTCTCCTATTGGCTGGAGGAAGGAGTTAGGGGGGTGGCAAAAGGAGGAGAGCTTTAGTGAGTTCAAGATAGGCAGCCTGTGAAGTAGCATGGAACGTGGAGTGAAGTGCTAGGACAATGGTCTGGTGGACACAAATCTGCTGCCAGCTCTTGAAGCAGGGCAGAGGAGTTAGCAGCAGTAGGAGTTTCCATCCCCAATACGGTTTGGGAAACTTTAGGACCAATTGTGAAACTGGAGGTCCCTGGGCTTCACGTACAGTGATGCAGACAGGATATATCCAGCAGCTCGGATATTTAATAAAACATAGCCTATATTAATAATCCATTAAAACCAGTATAACATGGTGCAGGTAAAAGCGTACATGGGACTTACGCGCTTCGGATCATGGTGACCCTTATTCATAGCATAAGTCATTGTCATACATGAAAATACTTTTATAGCTACCAGACAAGCAAAATGTTCCCGCCTACTGATTATACGTGAGAATGAAGACTCATTAGGCATGGGTTCAGATACAGTGACCCAACTTGTGGGCCCCTCCCAGGCTCAAGGGGCTACATAGGGCCAGAGGACAAAGAAAGACTATTGCTCATAGGACCCGCAGCTACCTCCCTGCAGGGACTGGCAACCACTAGACACTGAGGAGAGGGCAAGGGGTAGCAAGTCTTGAAATAAGGAAGACGGCACTCACCGGTCTGTTGCTGTGCTTTTATTCAGGGTGCAATATTCACATGGTGCAGGGAGGGGAGGTGTATAGCTGAGGTGACGACGGCACCGTTTCGTCACCTCAGCTATACACCCCCCCTCCCTGCACCATGTGAATATTGCACCCTGAATAAAAGCACAGCAACAGACCGGTGAGTGCCGTCTTCCTTATTTCAAGACTATATTGTATGTTGCCTAGTGACGGGCACCACCTGGCCGAACACCGGTCGCTCCAAGCGTTCTCTCCGATAAGCCAGCAGCATTGGTGCCCCTGTTCCTTCTGTGTTTTGATCAAGGGGTAGCAAGTGTTGGGATAGGAAAAGGCAGCTGGAAGGCCAAATATACCTTGTGTCCCAGCAGAGTGGACTCTGAATACCTCTGGGCAGGCCAGGATGCTATCCTGGTGAATACCGTACCTTGGCTGGGTTGTGACTTTGAACCTCAAGTAAAGGGTACAAAGAAGGGTCACACTCTTGCAGAAGTAAAAATCTAAGATGAACTTTATCAGCTAAAATGCAAAGAAAGTGAGTACAGTGCTAGACAAGATCTGCATAAAAACTGTTTCTATGTACGCCACAGATGTCTTAAGCACAGAGACCCAGAAGCAGTAAGGAAGCTAGCTCAACTTGCAAATGGTAGTGAAATTAACCAGTGTAGTCAAATGATGAAGTGCACTAACTGTTTTAAAGGGAAAATGTGCAGAAAATCCTTTCCTAAAGTAAACAGCACTATATCTGCACAGTCACTGGATTTGATACACACAGATGTTTGCGGTCCAATGAGTGTTCAAACTCCAAGCAAGAAGAGATATTTTCTCACATTTATTGATGACTACTCCAGATATACAGTCGCCTACCTGCTTCACAGTAAGGATGAAGTTCCACAGAAACTTGAAGAATATCTTGCCGTTGTGTTTAACAAATTTGGAAGAATGCCAAAAGCCCTGCGTGCAGATAATGGGACTGAATATACAAGTGGTAAGGTGCAAACCATTTTGAAAAAGAATGGCATCGTGTTCCAGACTACCATTCCATACAACCCAGAACAGAATGGCATTGCAGAAACAAAGAACCGCACTCTCTGTGAAAATGGAAGAAGTATGTTGTTTGATGCCAATCTACCTACAACATATTGGGGAGAAGCCATCATGACAGCTTGCTATCTTCAAAACAGACTGCCAGGTAAAGCCACAAATAAAACTCCATATGAGCTATGGAACTGCGAGAAGCCTAACCTGAAGCTCCTCAGGATATTTGGAAAGCAAAACGTTTGTGTATGCTCCCAAAGGAAAACGTTCCAAGTGGGAATCACATGAAAAGCAAGGAGTCCTGGTGGGCTATAGAGAAATTCAATAAGGATACAGAATCCTGCACCCAGAGACCAATACAGTAACAATCAGCAGACGTGGTGATTGATGAGAACTCTGATTCGCTCAAATTCCATGAAGTTACACCAGTCATTCAAGCCAAGAAACAAGAACAAGAATCTCAATCACCAAATCCAGACACCGAAAAGGTAAACACTGAAGTCTGAATAAGCTCTGAAGCCAGCGAGGAAGAAACAGAAGAACCAAGTCAACCTCCAGTCAGGAGATCAGAAAGGCCAAACAAAGGTATCCCAGCTAGACGCCTTTCTTATATGGTCAAGACACTTCCTGAACCAGTTTGTGTTTGTTGTGCATTGTCCTAATCAAATTATTGCGCATATTACAGTATATTTTGGTGTGCCTCACTATCTAGCCAGTGTTTTTTTTTTACAGTTCCAAATTGGGGCCCCAATTGCCATGGATGTTGGCAAGCTTGCTGTACTGTTGGTACACTTAAGGTAGTGAAGACAATATTCCCTCAAGTGCTGGTCTATATATAAAGTCCTAGTTAGTGAAATCATAATTCCCTTTAGGATGACCTTTACTTCTCCAGCAGTAGAACTACAAGTCCCAGCAACACTTCCCTTCATGATGTATCAAGTGTTTACTCACACAGCACTCCAACTTGAGGCATCAAGATCCAGTTTAGTTCTGTTGGGAATTGCAGACAAGAATCTTCTCTTAAGGGCAGGGACACACTTATGTGAGTATCTCGCATGCATCCCGCATGAGTCATTTGGCCCAGCCCCTGCCTCTCTGAACAGGAGTGTGGAGCTGATTGTGTTTCTATGGAGCTCCACGCTCCTGCCCAGGGAGGCGGTGGCCAGGCCGTGTGACTCATGCTAGATGCATGCAAGATACTTGCATCTTGCATAGTGCATTTCCACCTGATGAGCACAGGAAGAGGGGTACTCGGACACCGGGATGGATTTGATGGCTGTGATGGGGACTCACGGGTGGTTGGGTTCCCGGTTCCGTGCCCTGGCTGTCATTTGTTTGGTGGGGGAAATATTTACAAGGATTTAAAAGTACGTGACTCCACCTGTGGATCCCGGTAATTTGGATACCGGCGCTGCAGGCTGGCCGCTGAGGTGATGATGGGTGCAGCTCAGTGTGGTACAGCTCACCACAGGTGGAGCTTTACCACAGGGCAGCGGTGATGGAGGATGAGGGATGAGGGAGTAGTTGTTCTTACCCCTCTGAGGATGCTGAGGCCCTCCGGGCACCGGCGGAAAGGAAGGCATACACCGACTTAACTTCAACTCCACTTTACTGATGCCAGCAGATGTTAGAGAACACGGTACAGTCTGGTTTAACGGGTACTAGATTTCGGTTCAGGGTACCCCCATGGAGTCTCTAGATATTCCTTAATATCTTTCAGGGTCTCAATTCTACCTTCCTCTCTGTCTTTCACCACCTTTGCAGAGCTCTCTCGCCAGTCCCCTGGTCTTGTATGGTGAGGCACGGGTTATCCTTGACCGGTACGGACAGGAGCAGCAGGAACGCACAATCTCTCCCACCACCGGAATCCGGACCGTTACCCACATAGTTTTGGACCGATTATGGGCCTGAGGAGTGAGGTACTGTCTTGTGGCGCCTACGGCTACCCGGTTCTTAAGGGCCTGCGGCTCTTCGGTTTGTGGTCAGGGATGAACCGCTGACTGCCTCGGCATATGTCTTGCCGGTTTTACCCCAGACGTTACCAACCGGCTCCAATCGGTGCTGGTCCGTCCCCTTCTGTCACGGGTCACCCTCCTGAAGATGGGTGATCCACCTGTCAGAGGGCTGTCAGGCTCGTCCTGATTGACTGCCTTCCTAGCACTGCTCTGATGCTGACTGACTGAAAATCCTCTCACTTCCAGGTTTTTACTACTCCAACCTAGGCTCCACCCCCTTGGTACCTACTGTATGACAGGTCCCTATTCTAAGGTGGCCTAGTGTGTGTACATTTAGACTCCATAGGTTAAAGCAGAAACCCACAGCTACAGAGGCACTACATATAATTGCAAGGTGTAATACTTCCCTTTGGCGCCTAGCCATAGGGGCGCCACACATCCTAAGTAGAAAATCCGGTGGTCATTACTATCTGTGGGACTTAATACATAGTTTCCACTGCAGGTGCTACATGTAGTTGTGATAACTTTGCTATTTTAATAGCAGATTATAACTAGAGGGCTGCCAGATAGAACTCCATATGCATGAACTCTGTACAACTACATCCCACCACTTATTGGCTGCTTTCTGCCTATGCACAGTGTACACAGAAATCTGCCAATCAGTGGTGTGGGCATTATTATACAGAGCTCAGTATTCAGAGAACTAGCAGATATGAAGCAAGGCAAGCAGCCCAGTGACACATTACTGGAATCAGAGTTTCTGCCCCTATATCATGCTGCTCTCAGATGTAGTAGCAAAAACCTGTTGATAGATTCCTACATTTGAGGATATTTTATGCTGGATGTTAAATTTTCTTTGATGATGTTTCAGTTGTTTTGTTATATGGAGTATTACATGCATCTGTTATAGTCTTGGAGTGCAATAAATAGAAATGTCCAGAGAGATGTCCAATAGACTGTGACGGAGCCAGGACTTGTGTGAGGAGACTCCTAATGATGAAATAAAGAAACAGACCCCTGGGATCTCAACAAGTCAAAGATCCCAGCTCTCAATTATTTACCGCAGACTCACATATGACCTTGCAGCAGGATTGCTCCATCCTTGAAGTACCAGAAAACTTAATGTTGATACTTGAGGTTAACTGTTTAACTGGTGGTTTGTAAAAGCTTGTTTCTTTGGCAGTTGATGTAATTACAGCACAAGTGCTGTACACTGCGGCCACTGAACAGAGGCTGCTAAGGGACTGCAAATAAATAGCTTTTTCCTCCATCACTTGCAATAAGGTAATTAAATCACAGGACTCGTATTTAGACCGACTCTAAACACCTGGTGCAGGGAGGGCTTTCCACATCAGGTAAACTTACACATGCAACACCTTCCACCCCAGACCTGAAGCGGGAGCTCTATGTGCCGACTTCAGGCAAGGTCCCCTATAAATTCAGGCCCGGGGGAGGAGTTAGGCAATTCAGTATGGAGCAGTACTGAGGAAGACACCTGGTGGATGGAGCCGCGCTGTGCCCGTACCAGTGGGAAGCCTAGCCAGTGTAAGGGACCTAAGAGTGAGGGTTTTAGGCAAGGCGAGACAGAGAGGGGGCAGAGGAACCATACTGATTCACCCCAAAGAAGCAGCAGAAGCCACCCGGACACCGGGGTCCGAGTCTGCAACGGTCCAGTTAGCCCAGCAGAGAAGACTGGAGGTCCAGGGAGACTTCAGTTTCCTAGAGCAGCACTTGTAGCAAAGCTACCAACAGGGCCAGGGACTGCAGGGGAGTAAGCGGTGCCCAGCAGAAGGTTCTCATCGCCTGCTATACAAGTGAGGGACATAGGAGAGGTCAGGGCCAGGTTTCAGACAGCCCAGGACTACAGCACACACACAGTAACAAGGAGACCTCAGAACTCATCGGGTGTGTAAATCCTGAACTGCCACCCGACCACCTGGACTGTACCCTGGACAATACCTTGAAATACCAATAAAAGGTATGGAATACAAAGCCCAAGTGTGTATGTGTCTGTTATTGCAGCCCGTGATCCTGCCCTCATCATAAATTGTTTGCCAGCATCTCCACCTGATGAGCCGCCTTCCCCTGCAGCACAAGAGACAAGGCTGTGTGGAGAGCTGCCTCCCTGGGTAAAATCCCTATTCATCCACAAATCCACCTATGGAGAGCGTCACCAACTTGCTTCTCCACCATCACCCCGGAGGACTGTCCCGCAGTGCCCGTAACATTACCGAGAACCGTAGGTGGCATCACAAACTTTTTATCTTTATTTTAACCCCTTTGTCAGTGACTACCAGGGCCACGGGTGCGAGCACATGCCGCCCGTGACATCCACAGTAAATCAACGCCCAGAACTGGGTACCCCACGGCCCTGAGGCAGGTCAATATAACCAAGATAATGTCAATGGTCCCCCAATGATGACTTGTTATTTACAGTGCTCAGTGTTGGTTGCTCCATTAGGAACAGTTATAGTAAATGACTCCAGTAGAGCTACATTACCTATTGGGGACTAAAGTAGTCCAAAATCCATCTCCTGCATCTTCAGAGTCTCAGGGTGAGGGTTTGCTCATCCCTGTTTTATACTGCAGCTCTTCTTCAGTTTGGATTCTGCTCTATGTAAAAGCAGAAGCTCATTAGCTTTCATTGCATGAAAAATTAATTTCCATAACAGCAAGTCATAAACTACAAGCAACTAAATTAGTCTGTGGTGGACTAGCTTTTGGAGTGAGAGCTTCTCAAGTTCAATATTTCTGTCTTAAGCTGGCCATGCTTATTAGATGGCTGTTGGCTGTATGATGCTTTGATTGACTGTTCTTCAGTTGGCCATGTTGGCCGTCTATCCCTCTACTGTGCTCTCTATGAGAAAGTTGCTGACAGACATCTTTGCTGACAGCCTATCTCATGAGGACAAAGTGACTGGAAGCCCAAAATTGAACAAGCCTGACTGTCATCTTCCCTGATCATCATTCAACTGGCGCACCCATACATGGCACTTCAACCAATATATCAATGTCTAAGTGAAAGGGGGTCTTTAGTAAGCTGAGTTATGTGATCTGTATTGGAGACCATATTGGCTGTTATTCAACTTTCCCATGAATACATTTTGCTCATTTTTTAATAGCACAAAAAAATGGCTATTTTGTTCAATTTACCCGGGAGGAGGAGCGAAGTTGGTCATTTTTGGCTTTGAAAGAAGTTTCCATCAATAAAGCATTCACCAAAACATCCCACCACCCTCAATTCAGAGTAGGAGGGCGAGCTTCTGGCTGTCTATTGTGATTTATCATCAGAGGCATAACTTGAGTCTGATAGGAAAGATTTGGATGTGGGACCCCCCATTCCCCCCTGTTACCATCCCCCTTGCATGTTAGTCAGATGTAATAAACTCTAGTAGCTTTCTAAATCCAAAAAAGAAAATGGGGGCACTCCCCCATTATGTAGCAATGTCCCCCATCCTGTACTAATGACCCTTATCCTGGGCCCCTGCCAGGTATATATGTACTACGCCTTGGGCTCATCCAGGTATATATGTACTACGCCTTGGGCTCATCCAGGTATATATTCCACATCCGTGTATATATGTTTCCAATCCTGGGCCCATCCTTTCAAATATGTCCCCAATCCTCATATATATGTACCCTCTCCTGGTATTTATGTTCACCATCCTGATATATATGACTCCCTAGCTGGGCCCCTTCCAGATATATATGTCCAGCATTGTGTTATATGTGTACCCCTTTCTAGTATATACAGTATGTCCCCCATCCTGGTATTCACTGTATGACTGTGGGGCAGCACTGTGGCTCAAGTTGTTAGCACTGCAGCCCCTGCAGTGCTGGGGTCCTGAAGTCCTGGGCTCAATTCCCACCAAGGACAACATCTGCACGGAGTTTGTATGTTCTCCCCGTGTTTGCGTGGGTTTCCTCCGGGCACTCCGGTTTCCTCCCACATTGTAAAGACATACTGATAGGATGTTTAGATTGTGAGCTCCAAGAGAGACAGCATTACTCATGTATGTAAAGTGCTATGGAATTAATAGCGCTATATAAATGAATAAATATTATTATATTATTATTATGACCCCCATCCTAGTATATATGTCCCTTGTCCTGCTATATTATTGTGGAGTCCACTGGGACGGGGAACTCGGACCAGGGTATCATGGGGTAATCACGGCAGTCCTTGGTCCGGACCGTGTCCCGAGCCCACAAGTAATGGGGGTATTTACAGAGGATAAAGCCGTGACGCCACCCACAGGTTGTGGTCAGTGAGGGGACAACTGCTGCTGCTGTTCCCGCCAGGAGGATGGATGAATGGTGCTGCAGCTAGATGGATGAGCCCGCCGTGGGTCGGGGCTGCTCCTGACAGGGTGTAAAGGTGAAATAAAGTTCTGTTTGCAGGGAATCACACACGGGAGACTGGAGCAAGGTTCACCGGCTTTTACTGACAAGTTCTTTACGGTACAGTTCACACAGTCACTTTACACCAGCAACTCCAGACACTCACTGAACCCTGCAGCCAGGTTTCCTCTCTGAGACCCTTCACTTTATCCGAAACCTTTCAGGCTTTCCTCTCCTCTGTTGTTCTGTATGGGGGCAGCTCGTGTGTTGGGTGACCAGACCTGGAATCTGTGCCTTCCCGTCGGTGTGACCGTGTACCAGCATGTAGCTATGGGTCACCCAGAGCTGACTCTCTGGTCCCAGCCTAGCCTTGGATGTCCCTATCTTGCAAAGGATCACCGGGCTCTCTCCTACCTGTGTAACTACCTGGGTACGTCAGGGGAGTCTGTCCTGCCAGTAGTCTGTCAGCGCTGCCGTCTTCCTCAGTCTTTCCCTTCCTTTGGACTGCAGGCTATGGAGCGGGCTTTCTCTCCAGGGAACGGTATCTCACAGGATTCTGCGCCTCCAGGAGCCCAGACCCTCAGGAAAGTTTCTTTCTGTCTTTTCTGGTCTTTTCAGTTCAGCACCCACTGGCCTACTTGGTCTTTACTTCTCAGCCTACTCTGGCCTACTGACTAACTCTTCCTAGTTCCCCCCTTTTGTACCTAGTTCATCACCTGACCTACGTTCCACCCACTTCCCTCTAAACCCTACCACCCCTTTCCCGCCTAGAGTCCCGGGCTCTGGGTTGGGTGCTGTATTTGTGGGTGTGTGTTTTGAAGGTGGTTCATGTGTAACCTGTCTCCACCTGCCTGGCTACAGTTCCTACCTGTGGCCACCCTGGTCACAGGGGCGCCACATTATTATTTATTATTATAGCACCATTTATTCCATGGCACTTTACATGTGAAAAGGGCATACATAGATAAGTACAATATTCATGAACAATACAATGCACACACAAGTACAGGAGAGGACCCTGCCCAGGAGGGCTCACAGTCTACAAGGTAGGGGTAAGCATACACTAGGAGAGGGTATAGGACCCTGCAATGAGGGCTCACAGTCTACAAGGGATGGATGAAGATACAATAGGAGAGGGTAGAGCTGGTCATGCGGCGGCTTAGTAGACTGAGGCTCACTGCAGGTTGTAGTCTTGTTGGAAGATGTGGGTCTTCAGGTTCTTTTTCAAGGTTTCTACGTGGGTGAGAGTCTGATGTGTTGGGGCAGAGAGTTCCAGAGTATGAAGGATACACAGGAAAAATCTTGTTCGGGATTGTGGAAAGAAGAGATAAGAGGAATAGAAAAGGAGATCTTGAGAAGATTGCAGGTTGCATGAAAGTAAGTAGTGGGAGACCATGTCAAAGATGTATGGAGGAGACAGAATGTGCATGGCTTTGTATGTCATAGTTAGGGTTTGGAACCGGTGCCTCTGAGAAATGGGGAGCCAGTGAAGTGCTCGGCAGAGAATAGACACTGGGGAGTAATGGCAAGACAGGTGGATTAGCCAAACAGCAGAGTTTAGGATAGGATTAAGGGGTGCAAGAGTGCTAGAGGGGAGGCTTGAGAGCAGAAGATTGCAGTAGTCAAGGCGGGAGATGATGAGAGCATGCACAAGTGTTTTTGCAGTTTTTTGGGTAAGGAATTTATGAACCTGGAGTCGGCAGGAGGTGGATAGGGCTTGGATATGTGGCTTGAAGCAGAGGGCATAGTTGAGGATCACCCTGAGGCATCCAAAAACGCATGGCCCATTTAGAAATGCGTTTTTGGCATTGGGGCATGCATTTTTAACATGGGGGTCTATGGATGCGTTTTTCCATGCGTTTTTCACAAAAGACGTGTGAAATCTGCATGGAGAATCTGCAAGTGTGACCCTAGCCTTAGTTGCATTTTAGATTTCTGTCCACAGTAATGAAGTGTTGAGTGACTTGGAGTTTATTTTTGGAGATTATAAATGCAATTACTCTACAGGCTAAATACAGAAGAAGCTCCGGTAATTCAATTTCAGTTTGAGCTGGACCTTAACTGAATAAAGACAATGTAACTCAGTTGAATACTGATGTTATTTTGTGATCAGTCTGGATCCATCTATTCTGTAATGTATTGTATGATCAAAATCATCACAAGGGAATGATGGAGACAGTAAGAGATAGGAGACATCCTAATCACATTCATCTGTCTTTTTATTCACAGTTTGTAATCGTAAGTTGTAATATAATTACAGTAGCATTGATCAGCGCAGGAAACGTTTTATTTTAATTTTAGCAGTCAGATAACCCAAATTACAATGATAAATTGTATTCAGTATCAATATGATCATTGACCTATTCTCTGCATCATTATATGTGAGTGTAAGTGGGTGGCAAAGGGGTTGTGTGGACCTTTAAGGAAGTTTGGAGTCTCTACTGACACAACGTTAATCTTATGTTACCAGCACAGGTTGGTGTGGGTTAACTGGATATGAAATAATGGACAGAATCATTGATGTTCCAACCCCTGAATTGGTTACCTGTACCCATAATTTAGAGTTGCTCGCTTATCAATTTCAGCTTACGTTTACAACCAAAAGTTTGAGACTGACATAATAATAATAATAGTCTTTATGTATATAGCGCCAACATATTCCACAGCGCTTCATAATAAAGAGGTTCATATTCGAACAATCATAAGAAACAATGGGGTGTACCCCATTGAGAAAGCATAAGCGAAACGCGTCTGGGGGGCACCCGGACACCTTATCCCCCATTTGATATGGGTAAGTGCAGAGGTTGTGGGAGGAGGGAACTCTGTATATATATATACTCTGAACATTGTGTAGTGCATAATAGAATTCTATAGGGGAAGACTGAATGTGTTACTCCCCTTTGTGTGGATGAACTGTGATGTCAGTGATTTTGGACATATTGTCCGGCACTGCCGCACAGGGCTCCACACATGGGGACAAAGGATACTTATTAGTCGGTCTGTCCCTATCCTTTATGGGATGAATTACTATATGCTATATACTATATACCATGCTATACACTTGATACATGGAGTAACTACGGATTTACTAACCATATACCTCTGAGGATTTGCCCTATATCTATCTAGGAGGGGCTATACCATCCTACTTGGAATTTTTAATGTCACAATGTCACTTTAAATACTGATCACTTTATGAAATAAATATATTATGTATATGTATCTCTCTGTTATATAGGTGCTATGAAATGGATTTTATATGTACTTTGCATTTACTTTAATAAATTCATTAATAAAACATAACATGGGTGAAAGGGCCTGAAACCTCCTTCTTTATTTGGTTTTGAGAATCATAAGAAACAGTTATCAGAAAATACAATACAATACAAAGCATAATACAATAATTAGAGCAAAATAATGACAGCCCTGCTCATAAGAGCTTACAATCTAACACTGAGGTGGGGGTGACACAAAGTACAGGTGCTTATTTACAACTAGATGGTGGCCCAATTCTAACGCATCGGGTATTCTAGAATATAGAAATAGGGATTGCATGGGGAAGGCGGTGAGGGCTGAATAGGCAGGGACTTTGAGGATGGAGTGGTGGGGGGAGGATGGCGTGATAGGGGGGAGAAGGATGGAGGGGCACAGGTAGGGGAGGGACGGAGTGGTGGGGGGAGCGGCACAGGCAAGGGGAGGATGGAGCACAAAACGGCGGGGGAGAGGAGGATGGAAGACGAAGCGGCGGAGTGGGGGAGGCCAGAGCAGGACAGGCAGGGGGAGGACGGAGGATGGAGTGGCAGAGGGGAGGAGGACAAAGGAAGGAGGAGGAAGCGGTGGGGTGGGGGAGGATGGAGCCACACAGACAGGGGGAGGACGGAGCACAGAGTGGTGGGGGGGAGGAGGACGGAGGACGAAGCGCGGGGTGGGGTAGGACGGAGCAGCACAGTCAGGGGGAGGACAGAGGATGGAGCAGCACAGGCAGGGGAAGGACAAAGCACGGAGCGGCGTGAGGGTGGAGGACGGAGCAGCACAGGCAGGGGGAGGACGGAGGATGGAGCGGCAGAGGGGAGGACAAAGAAGGAGGAGGAAAGCGATGGGGTGGGGGAGGATGGAGCGGCACAGACAGGGTGAGGACGGAGCACAGAGCGGCGGTGGAGAGGAGGATGGAGGACGAAGCGGTGGGGTGGGGGAGGCTGGAGCAGCACAGGCAGGGAGAGGATGGAGCACAGAATGGCGGGGTAGAGGAGGATGGAGGACGAAGTGGCGGGGTGGGGGAGGCCAGAGCAGCACAGGCAGGGGGAGGACGGATGATGGAGTGGCGGAGGGGAGGAGGGCAAAGGAAGGAGGAGGAAGCGGTGGGGTGGGGGAGGATGAGAGCGGCACAGGCAGGGGGAGGACAGAGCACAGAGCGGTGGGGGGGTGGAGGATAAAGGATGAAGCGGCGGGTTGGTTGAGGATGGAGCAGCATAGGCAGGGGGAGGATGGAGTGGTGGAGGGGAGGAGGACAAAGGAAGGAGGAGGAAGCGATGGGGTGGGGAAGGATGGAGCGGCACAGACAGGTGGAGGACAGAGCACAGAGTGGCGGGGGAGGAGGATGGAGGACGAAGCGCGGGGTGGGGGAGGACGGAGCAGCACAGTCAAAGGGAGGATGGAGGATGGAGTGGTGGAGGGGAGGAGGACAAAGGAAGGAGGAGGAAGCGGTGAGGTGGGGGAGGATGGAGTGGTACAGGCAGGGGAAGGACAGAGCGGCAGGAGGAGGACACAGCACAGAGCGGTGGGGGAGAGGAGGATGGAGGACGAAGCGGCGGGGTGGGGGAGGCCAGAGCAGCACAGGCAGGGGGAGGATGGAGGATGGAGTGGCGGAGGACAAAGGAAGGATGAGGAAGTGGTGGGTTGGGGGAGGATGGAGCGGCACAGGCAAGTGGAGGACAGAGCAGCAGGGGGAGGACAGAGCACAGAGCGGCAGGGGGGAGGAGGATGGAGCAGCACAGGCAGGGGGAGGACAGAGGATGGAGTGGCAGAGGACAAAGGAAGGAGGAGGAAGCGATGAGGTGGGGGAGGATGGAGTGCCACAGGCAGGGGGAGGACGGAGCGGCAGGGGGAGGACAGAACACAGAGCGGCGGGGGGGAGGAGGATGGATGACAAAGCGGCGGGGTGGGGGAGGCCGGAGCAGCACAAGCAGGGGGAGAATGGAGCGGCAGAGGGAGAACCGAGCACAAAGCAGCAGAGGAGAGGAGGATGGAGGAAGAAGCAGCGGGGTGGGGGAAGATGGAGCAGCACAGGCAGGGGGAGGACGGAGCGGAAGGGGGAGGACGGAGCACAGAGCGGCGGGGGAAGGAGGTCGGACTACAAAGCGGCAGGGTGGGGGAGCACGGAGCAGCACAGGCAGGGGGAGGATGGAGTGGCGGAGGGGAGGAGGACAAAGGAAGGAGGAGGATGCGGTGGGGTGGGGGAGGATGGAGCGGCACAGGCAGGGGAGAACTGAGCACAGAGCGGCGGGGGGGAGGAGGACGGAGGACGAAGCTGCGGGCTGGGGGAGGACAGAGCAGGACAGACAGGGGGAGGACGGAGGATGAAGCAGCGGGGTGGAGCAGGACGGAGCAGCACAGCCAGGGGGAGGACGGAGGATTGAGTGGCGGAGGGGAGCAGGACAAAGGAAGGAGGAGGAAGCGGTGGGGTGGGAGAGGATGGAGCGGCACAGGCAGGGGGAGGGCGGAGTGGCAGGGAGAGGACGGAGCACAGACCGGTGGGGGGGAGGAGGATGGAGAACAAAGCGGTAGGGTGGGGGAGGACGGAGCAGCACAGGCAGGGGGAGGGTGGAGGATGGAGTGGCACAGGCAGAGGGAGGAGGGCTCTGTCAGGTCATTTTTAAGTATGATACTGATATTACCCTTGAATAGTGCTTGGGCAGACCTTTCAGAATATGTAAAAATCATTACTGTTCTCTTTGTAGTTCTCTTGCTTTAAGCATCTTCACGCCCAGCAAACCGCTATCTTCAGCAGTAAAAGTAATTGACTGGACTAGTGAATTGTCTGGATGCAAATGTTCATTTATTATTCACTTCTTCCCAAGCAGCTTTCCCCTTCCTCCCTCCTGTGCTCTGCCTCTCTGTTAGGCGGCCGTCACACGCTACGATATCTTGAAAGATATCGCTTGAACGCGCCTGATTAAACATCGCGTGAACGATGTCTCTGCGTGTGACGGCAAGATACGACGAGCGAGAAGTGTTCAAATCGCAAGATCGAGATCTGAGCTCCGGACCTCACATCTTGCGATGAACGATTTAACGATCTGCTTCATCGTGGTGTATGACACCACGATGAACGATCTCCCAGCGGCAGAGCCTATGCTGGGAGATGGTAACTATGGTATACGTCGGGTTACTAAGCGATGCACGGCGCCTAGTAACCCGATGTGTACCATAGTTACCAGCGATCTCGCTGGTCCACATCGCTGGTGAGTCTGTCTGTGTGACATCTCACCAGCGATGTGAGCGATATTGTAAGCGATTGCGCGTGCACGTGATCGCTTACAATATCGCTAGCGAGATCGTAGCGTGTGACGGCCGCCTTAGTTTCATTTTGATGTCCAGCCCGGAGCTTCGGATGAGGAGTGAGAAAGAGGGAGAGATGGCAGGGACATATTTGATAGAGGTAATTGCCTTACCTATATGAGCTATTTGTCTCTCTGAGCAGGAGCTGTGCTGTCCATGAGAGTTCCTGTGTGTTTATGTGAACTCTTGTTTTTCTGCAAACAAGGAAAGCAGAGACAGAAGGACACAACCCCCTCCCCAATGTGAGTGACTTCTTCTGATCTTATGTGCAGTGCTGTGATGTGTGACAATATGTGACACGAATATTCATTCCTTGGGGAGTGGACAGCAGAGAACTAGGTGATCACTCACCGTGATTGACAAATGTAATGAATGTCTTTATTTGCAGTTTACATAGGATAGGGGGAAGTATAGATAATATAAATACATTAAAAGAAAAAGCTACACTGGAATTAGAAAATGATATCAGTTACATATGGATTTTTGAACCTACAGATTCCTTTTAACTGTAGATTGCTATGAAGACTGATCAGATGAATTGCAAAAAATTCTCAAAATCATTACGCTCTGTGCAGAATTATTAGGCAAGGTTTATTTTATAGGATTATTTTTATTATTGATCGACAACTATGTTCTTAATCAACTCAAAGCTTAATATTTTTGGAAGTTGTAGTGGGTTTTTTTAGATTTGGCTATCTTAGGAGGATATCTGTATGTGCAGGTAACTATTACTGTGCAGAATTATTAGGCAACTTAATAAAAACCTAATATATTCCCATCTCACTTGTTTATTTTCACCAGGTAAACTAATATAAATGCACAAAATTTAGGAAAAAACATTTTTGACATGCAAAAACAAAACATCCAAAAAATGAGTGACCAATATAGCCCCCTTTCTTTATGATGACACTCAACAGCCTTCTATCCATAGATTCTGTTAGTTGCTTGATCTGTTTACGATCAACATTGCGTGCAGCAGCCACCACAGCCTCCCAGACACTGTTCCCAGAGGTGTACTGTTTTCCCTCCCTGTAGATCTCACATTTTAGGAGGGACCACAGGTTCTCTATGGGGTTCGGATCAGGTGAACAAGGGGGCCATGTCATAATTTTTTCTTCTTTTAGACCTTTACTGGCCAGCCATGCTGTGGAGTAGTTGGATGCATGTGATGGAGTATTGTCCTGTCTGAAAATCATGTTTTTCTTGAACGATACCGACTTCTTCCTGTACCACTGCTTGAAGAAGTTGTCTTCCAGAAACTGGCAGTAGGTCCGGGAGTTGAGCTTCACTCCATCCTCAACCCGAAAAGGTCCCACATGTTCATCTTTGATGATACCAGCCCATACCAGTACCCCACATCCACCTTGCTGGCGTCTGAGTCGGAGTGGAGCTCTCTGCCCTTTACTGATCCAGCCTCTGGCCCATCAAGAGTCACTCTCATTTCATCAGTCCATAAAACCTTTGCAAAATCAGTCTCAAGATATTTCTTGTCCCAGTCTTGACGTTTTATCTTATGTTTCTTGTTCAAAGGTGGTCGTTTTTCAGCCTTCCTTACCTTGGCCATGTCCCTGAGTATAGCACGCCTTGTGCTTTTTGATACTCCAGTAACGTTGCAGCTCTGAAATATGGCAAAACTGGTGGCAAATGGCATCTTGGCAGCTTCACACTTAATTTTCTTCAATTCATGGGCAGTTATTCTGCGCCTTTTTTGCCCAACACACTTCTTGCGACCCTGTTGGCTATTTGCCATGAAACGCTTGATTGTTCGGTGATCATGCTTCAAAAGTTTGACAATTTCAAGACTGCTGCATCCCTCTGCAAGACACCTCACAATTCTGGACTTTTCAGAGCCCGTCAAATCTCTCTTCTGACCCGTTTTACCTAAGGAAAGGCATTTGCCTAATAATTAAGCACACCTTATATAGGGTGTTGATGTCATTACACCACACCCCTCCTCATTACAGAGATGCACATCACCTGATTTACTTAATTGGTAGTTGGTTCTCAAGGACAACATGTATAAAAAGTATCATGTGATCAAAATACTAATTTGCCTAATAATTCTGCACGCAGTGTATATGCCATGAAAATTAGGTTAATCACAAAAAACCAATTTCCCTAAATTTCAGCCCTGCCACAAAAATAAGCTGCATACACAAGTTCAGTGACCGTCTCGTTAGCGCAAAATAAATGATCAATGAAGACAAAGCAGCTGATATCACTTTCATGCTGATTCAATTATAAGTGAGGTAAAAGGAAAGAAAAGCGCAAATAGTGTCTTATCCAATTATTCAAGATCCTGAATGGTAAGGGAACCACTCACCTGATCGGGTTGTGGGAGTCACATTCTCTGTTATGGCGGGTTTACTCGTTGCGATATCGTAGTACGATTTCAATGAAAAGTCACGTGGTTCGATCGTTGGACCCGAGATTGTTCCTGCGTTGTATGGTGTGAACGTCCAATACGATGCGGGAACGATGTCAATGCGATATCGGGGATTGAATGAGCGTGCTATTCAATGCCCCGATATTGAAGGGAGATTGGAGTCGGATCGTGCTGTGTAAACGCACAACTACGATGCGATTTGAAACGTCACCCATTCACTCCCATGTTAAAGGATCGTTCCTGGGTTGGGGGGCGTAGACATCGCACGGACGTTGTATTCCGATATCGCAGCGTGTAAATATCCAATGCAATGCGGGAGAAACGTGCACTAATTGCGCGCTCCCGCGCCATTGAGTTGCGATATCGCAACGATATTGAAGCGTGTAAACCCACCATTAGAGCACAATTGGCTGCAGCATTATGTATGTAAGTGCAGGATTATGTAAGTAGAAGGGTCTATAATGTTATATCATAGTAATTATATATAGTCCAAGTACATAGTGGGTCATCTATGCTACTAAAGTACTGGTGTTTTCTTAAGTAGCACTGAAGACTTTTGTGCCAGGAGTAGGGTTAGGTTCAGTCCCATTGAATTGACCCCTATTTCTGTTGGGTAATATGTGGTGGAGCCATTGAAATGATTTTAGCACTGACAAAGTGATGAATGACGTGTACGTGCTCAGTCAGGCTCACAATATAATTTCGGCTTTACGGGGCTGTGAAAAATAACTTGTCACAACGAGAAAATATTGATTTTATTTCACTAGACAGAGGTGCAAACAGTAATTATAATGCTAAGATAACAATGATCAGAATGTAATAAATAATAATCATCGTGCTTTATCCCAACAGTCATCTCATATAACCAATGTTAGTTAATATTTGCAAAGGAACATTTTGTACAATTTGCAACATTTCTGGAAGTTGAAGTTGAGGATGTCACTTTGACTTAGTACTTGTCTAATTCAATTCTATTGAGATTATTCATGCCAAAAGAAAAAGACAGCTGACCTACAGATGGATAAGTATCTGCTATATATTTATCAGCATTGATGACTGTAGATGCAGTGGTTGGCCAAAGAAACTTAAGGCCCCGTCTCACACTACGATATCAGTAACGATATCGTTAGCACGTCACAGGTTTTCAGTCGTTCTAACGACGTCGTAACGACGTCGTTCAGTGTGACATGTACAAATGATCAACGATAATCGGGCAGATCGTTGAACCGGACCTTAAACCAAACGATGAGCGATCGTTCGACCTGCAGCATGGGTGTGTGTGACACCTCGATAACGATGTTGTTAACGACCTCGCTATTGAGAAGTGAAGGACGTAGGAGAGCTAACGACCGCAAGTATCGTTGCTTGTCGCGGGATCGTTGCTGCGTCGTTAACGAGATCTATACATGTGACATTTCACTAGCGGTCATTGACCGTCGTTCTAGCGATGTAGGTCAAGTCGGATCGTTGGTCGGTTCGCCGACACATTGACGCGTGAGACGGGGCCTTTAGTGCAGCATATGGAGCACAAAACTTACTTCCCTTTGAAATAAGATGTCCAGCAGTGCCATCAAGTCAGAACTGGCAGAAACCATAGGATCCAGCCACATCCATCTACTGTCGGAGAAGTCTGGCCAGATGTTTTCTTCATGGACGAATTGCAGACAAAAATCCATATATTGTACATGCAAACAAGGCCAAATGACTCAGCAATGCAAGAAACATAGGAGCTGGAGTGCAGAAAAAATGGCAGCAGCTGATCTGGACTGATGAATCAAAGTGTGTGAAATAATTGCCTGAGGCTGTTTGTTCTCTGAAGGTTGGGAGAGCAGTACAGTAATGAATGTCTGCAGGAAGAGTGAAGCATGGGGAGATATACTTACAAGTTTGGGGTTGCATTTTAGTAAATGGATTTGGGAATTTGGTCAGGATTAATCATGTCCTTAAAGCTGATAAATGCAGGAAGTTACTTATCCCGCATGTAATACCACCAGAGAGGCCTCGAATTGGCTCCAAATTTTTTCCTGCAGCATGATGACCCAAAAAAATATAGCAAATTTCATCAAGAACTATCTTCTGTGTTAAAAAGAATGAGTCGTGGAAGTGATTATCTGGCCCCACAGAGTCCTGATCTCATCATCATCCAGTCTGTCTAGGATTAAATGAAGAGACAGAAATATATGCACAAACATAAGCAGAAGGTTTGTAGGTACAAGTGCATCTCAATAATTTAGAATATCATCAAAAAGTTAATTTATTTCAGTAATTTAATACATAAAGTGAAACACTTATACTATATAGAGTCCATTACAGAGTGATCTATTTCAAGGGCTTATTTCTGATAATGTTGATGATTATGGCTTACAACCAATAAAAACCCAAAGGTCATTATCTCAGAAAATTAGACTATTTTAGACCTACTGAAATAATGATTTCATGAAAGTGCTGAGGTGTTACGGAAACCCGGGTTGCTTTGATAGCAGCCTTCAGCTCGTCTGCATGAGTGACTGTGGGGATGGTGTTTTCAGGGTGATGTGCAGTGTTAGTTTAGCACCAAACGTAGCATTTTGCATTTAGCTCTAAAAGCTCTACACATGTAACCAACTGCAAATGGAACTTCTTATGGGTCCTTGCCACTCTCCCACAAAGGCCAGATTTGTGGAGTAAGTGACTAGTAGTTGTCCTCTGGACAAATTTTCTCACCCAAGGTATGGATCTCTGCAGCTCCTTCAAAGTGACCATGGGCCTCTCGATTGCTTCTCTAATTAGTGTTCTCCTTGCTTGGGATGTTAGTTTAGGTGGATGTCTATGTATAGGTAGGTGTGTGTCAAGCCCCAGGCCCTGGGGTACTCGGGTATCAGGCTCTGAGGGGTTCACGGGGATGTCACGGGTGGCGGTGCCTGAGCCCATGGCCTGGGTGACACTTCAATAAGGGGTTATGTACAGGGGATAAGAGTTATTGTCACGTGACGCCACCTGTAGTACCTGGTGAGGGATCACCAGTGCTGCCACAGTCCTCCAGAGGGCGATGGTATTGCGGCAAGAATGGCAAAGCTCCCTACAGGTGGAGCTGGTCCTTCGGGGCAGTGTTTCTGTAAGCAAACAGGTAGAATTCTGTAGCACAAAGAAACGGAGGCAAAGTCACTCTCCCGGTTACTTTACTGTAAACAGTCATCAGCATACAAGTCCACAGTTCAGCAAAAGTTGTTAAAGAAACAGGTAGCTCTACAGGTGGTTGCAAGTGGATGCCAGGTGGTAAGGTGGTACCCGTGGTATGCCTTAGTTGACGAACCTGTGTCCTTTCTTCCCCGCCTAGGATGAGTCTATACCCAATTACTCCTTGAAGGTAGTCTTGAGGCTCCCCTCCCTCGAAGTGAAGAAGCAGGCAGACCACTCCATCTGGCAGGCTGCTGCAGCCGGTGAACAGACAGCAGCAGCCGATTGACGACTTCAGAGGTGGACTCTGGCTGTTTCCTCTGGTCTGGCGTTCCCGTGGTGGACTAGGGAATTCCCTGGAGTATGGACGCTCCACGCTGGGGTTCCCCCTTTCTCTCTCAGGCCCAGACTCACGCGTCAGGCACCCTCTCTCCCCTCAGGATCCCCTTTCATCTTCCCTTAGGATCAGCCTGGTGCTGACCTGTTAGACCTTCCGCTTCACTCCACACTCCTCCTCGTCTCCTCACTAACTCCCTTCTCCTCACTCTCCCAAAGAGGTGCTAGATCCCTCCCGGGTAATCTCCCACCACTAGTCTAGTGTGGGAGTGCAGAAATGGGTCCCACCCACCAGCCTAGCATCCACTTGCAGTTGGGGAAAATTACACCACTTTTACGAGTGCAATACCCCGGTGTGACCCCTGACCATGTGGGGCGCCACATTTGCATATCCTACTATATAATCGCCTTATCATGTCTGTCTCTCTGTAACGGAAATCCTGCGTCGCTGATTGGCCCCCGCTGAGCCACAGGTCATCTCTTGCCGCACGGAGGTCAGCGTTAACGCAACCAGTAGATGACCGGCATTAGCCGGTCATCTCCCAGCTGCTCGCAGCGGAAGTACCCTGACCGGCGCTAGCAATCTTGTTCAGTGTGACATGCAGCAGCTACCAGGCCCCCGCTGTGAGATCGCTGATCCTGTCACGGAGGTCAGAGGCGATGCAGCCGGGGGATGACCAGTCATCTCCCAGCTGCTCGCAGCGGAAGTACCCCAACCGGCGTTAGCGATCTCGCTCAGTGTGACAATCTCACCAGCGACCATGTACTGACGCTCCAGTGATCCCTATCTGGTCGCGTCATTTGTTGGGATCGCGGGAGCGTCGCCAAGTGCGACGGAATCTTACTGATCACTGGTGAAGTGTCACACATGCATATATTGAACGAAGCTGCGTCGCTGATTGGGGAAAATCCTATGTACTCATTGCATTATTTTTAAATCTTTATAAATAAACTACATATATATTCTACAATACCCGATGCGTTAGAATCGGGCCACCATCTAGTATAATATAATTACATATAATTACTTTAAATAATTTTTATAAGTCAAGTGACCTGCACCATGTGGAGATATGTATTAACCTCTAGACGACAGCCTTACGTCTACAGACGTCGGAAAAAAAGGGTACTAAAGCCTAGCTGACGTCTGTAGACGTAAGGCTAGAAAAAGCCCTGTAGCACAGCCCCTGTAGCAAAAATCTCTAGGGTGTCAGCGTACCGATTGTAGCTGAGACCCTAGAGATTAGTAATTAGCTAGTTTTTTACCGGCACCTGTAATGTGATGACCAGTAAACACCGTTTACCGATCATCACATTACAAAAGTGAAAGTGCCGGTACAAAATGCTTTCACTCTGATCCGACATGAAAACGCATGTCGGATCAGGGTGAAGTATTAACCCCTGACTGTCTGAAGACCCCCTGTAACGGGGATCTTTCTCTTACCCCCCCTCCCCCGATCTACCTCAAAATGGCGGCGGCGGCCGGTAAAAGCCGCCGCTGCTGCTGTATCTCCATGCGATCTGACATGTCATACATGTCAGATTGCATGGAAATGACACTGCTAGTGCCCCTTGCCTTCACTGTGCCCATCAGCCCCCTCCGAGAGTCCCCCCACCACATGTCTTCTGGCCCGGCTCCTCCGTTCTCCCTCCTCCCTCCTCCCTGCAGCGGCGCCTGCTGTGCTGTGAATAATAGACCTAATCAATCTGACGTGTCAAACGTCAGATTGATTAGATCTATATTACAGGTGGCCCCCTGCAGTATACACTCAAAGTCCCCCCCAGCCATGATCTGCATCCTCCCCCCCGCGGCACCGGTACCGGTATGGCGGTGGCGGTACCGGCACCGCCGATCGTCACCGCTCTCCCTGAGAGAGAGGATCCTGTGCCCTCCGATGCTCACCCTGGCCCCCCAGACCCCCAGCACCTGAATAAAACGAAGGGATTCCCCGCGGCCCCCCTCCTCCTTGTCTTCACAAAATGGCCCTGCACATGCGCAGTGCCACTGAAATTCTGCCCTCTGCACCTAGCAACTAAAAATAAAAAAAGCTGATTGGCTGCAGTGATTTGAATTGTGTGATAGACCCTATCACACAGTTCAAATCCCCATTTATTTGTAAATATGGCAGCACTTGGGTCTGCCTCTCTCCTCTCTCCTGTGTAGTTGTTTTTGGAGAGAAGAGAGAGACAGACTACTTGCTGCCATCTGTGAAGAGAGAATCAATTTTGAGACTTATTCTTCATCAATTTATTTAGCTAGGGTTAGGGTTAGGGTTCAAAGCCAGGGTTAGAGAAAAAAATCATCCCCTCTGTCATTCCCACTCCATCACTCCCCTAACCAATTCATTTTTTTTTACTTTATTCTTTATCAATCCTTTATCTAGCTAGGGTTAGGGTTAGGGCTAGGGTTAGGGTTCAAAGCCAGGGTTAGGGAAAAAAATCATCCCCTCCGTCATTCCCCCTCCATCACTCCCCTAACCAATTCATTTTTTTTTACTTTATTCTTTATCAATCCTTTATCTAGCTAGGGTTAGGGTTAGGGTTAGGGCTAGGGCTAGGGTTAGGGTTCAAAGCCAGGGTTAGGGAAAAAAATCATCCCCTCCGTCATTCCCCCTCCATCACTCCCCTAACCAATTCATTTTTTTTTACTTTATTCTTTATCAATCCTTTATCTAGCTAGGGTTAGGGTTAGGGCTAGGGTTAGGGTTCAAAGCCAGGGTTAGGGAAAAAAATCATCCCCTCCGTCATTCCCCCTCCATCACTCCCCTAACCAATTCATTTTTTTTTACTTTATTCTTTATCAATCCTTTATCTAGCTAGGGTTAGGGTTAGGGTTAGGGCTAGGGCTAGGGTTAGGGTTCAAAGCCAGGGTTAGGGAAAAAAATCATCCCCTCCGTCATTCCCCCTCCATCACTCCCCTAACCAATTCATTTTTTTTTACTTTATTCTTTATCAATCCTTTATCTAGCTAGGGTTAGGGTTAGGGTTAGGGCTAGGGCTAGGGTTAGGGTTCAAAGCCAGGGTTAGGGAAAAAAATCATCCCCTCCGTCATTCCCCCTCCATCACTCCCCTAACCAATTCATTTTTTTTTACTTTATTCTTTATCAATCCTTTATCTAGCTAGGGTTAGGGTTAGGGTTAGGGCTAGGGTTAGGGTTCAAAGCCAGGGTTAGGGAAAAAAATCATCCCTTCTGTCATTCCCCCTCCATCACTCCCCTAACCAATTTATTTTTTTTAACTTTATTATTTATCAATCCTTTATCTAGCTAGGGTTAGGGTTAGGGTTAGGGTTCAAAGCCAGGGTTAGGGAAAAAAATCATCCCCTCCGTCATTCCCCCTCCATCACTCCCCTAACCAATTCATTTTATTTACTTTAGGGTTAGGGTTCAAAACAAGAGTTAGGGTAAAAAAAAATCATCCCCTCCCCCGTCATTCCCCCTCCATCACTCCCCTAATCAAATATTTTTGTTCCAAAAATAAAAAAAATGGCCCGCAGAATGTTTACTGCTGAGCAAGCGTACGCGTTGCTCGCCTCCGGTACCTCCGGGTCGGAGACTGAAACGGCCTCTGAAGCCGAGATGTCCTCAGAGGACAGTGACGGCTCGGCTTCCTCTAGGGGGTCCCCCACCCCGCCAGTCGTCCCTTCTGATGCGGCAGAGGCAGGACCCAGCTCTGCCACTCCCCGTCCTCTGTGGCAGCCCGACCCATCCTATTCCCCACAAATTCCCCCTTTCACAGCAGCCCCCGGTATACAAGTTAACGTCACCAATTTTGCCCCCTTGGATTTCTTTTCCATTTTTGTAAACCCGATGTCCTTGAGTTAATCACCCACCAGACTAACATATATGCCCGCCAGTATATTGCCCAAAAACCTCAGTCTGTCCATTCCCGTTCCTGGGTCCCCACTAATGTCCCAGAAATTAAAAAATTTTTAGGCATCACCTTCAACATGGGCATTGTAAAAAAACCCAGCCTGCACTCTTTCTGGGCAACAAATTCGGTCCACAGCACCCCTGTGTTTGCAGCAGTAATGCCCCGCTACCGTTATGAAGCCATACTGAGATTTCTGAATTTCTCCGATAATTCCCAAGTCCCCCCAAGAACTGACCCAAATTACGACCGGCTAAATAAACTAAGACCCTTAATTTCCCTCCTGCACCAATCGTTCCTGAATTCATATACCCCAGAACAAAATGTATCGGTGGACGAGTCCCTAATGAGCTACAAGGGCCGTCTCTCCTTTAGGCAATTCATCCCCTCCAAACGAGCCAAGTACGGTGTAAAAATGTACAAAATGTGCGAAAGCAGCAGTGGGTACACCAGTACATTCATGATATATGAGGGTAAGGACAGACAGATAAGCCCACCTAACTGTCCCCAGACAATTGGCATCCCAGGGAAAATTGTCTGGGAGCTAATGACCCCATTTTTGGAAAAAGGGTACCACATGTACACGGACAATTACTACACAAGCATCCCCCTATACCAAGCCCTACAAGCTGCAAACACAGAGGCCTGTGGGACGATACGAAAAAAACGTGTGGGCCTACCGTCACAGTTGGTGTCCAGACATCTTGAGAGGGGGGCGTCATTTTCACTGGCAAGTGACAAAATGCTTGCCGTAAAGTGGAATGACCGCAAAGACGTCTATATGCTTACCACCCTGCATGCGGACACAACTGTGATGGTCAGAGACAGGGGCGCCACCAGGGACAGAGAAAAACCCCTTTGTGTGACTGAGTACAACAAATACATGGGTGGCGTGGACCTGTCTGACCAGGTGCTCCAACCATACCTGGTGAATCGGAAGACGAGGGCCTGGTATAAAAAGGTGGCTATCTATCTTCTACAGATAGCTACCTACAATAGCTTTGTCCTTTATAAAAAATCCCAAGGGGCCCTCACCTTCCTGCAGTATCAGGAGAAGGTTATCGAGTGTCTCCTGTTTGACTCCACCGCACCGGAGGCAGCCTTTGAAATGGAGAACGCCCGCAGACTAACAGAGCGTCATTTCATGCACGCCATCCCTCCCACTCCCACCCTAATGCGTCCCAAAAATAGATGTAAAGTGTGTAGCAAGCGGGGTTTGAGGAGTGAATCCCGCTACTACTGCCCCATGTGCCCATCCCAACCTGGACTTTGTATCGCCCCCTGTTTTGAGATCTACCATACAATTAACAATTATTAGGTTGGCATCCTAATGTGGTAGGCTTTTTTTTCCCCACATAATTTATATTTTCAGACCGTTGGCCCCTTTACAGATTGGACTTGTCAAATAAAATTTACAACTGTCATCAATAAAACACTTATTACCCAGTTTCCCAAATAATTCCAAAACTTGATCACTCACATCCCAAACTATTATTCAGACACATTCTCATCCACAAGACCACGTCTGCATACCCCAGAATGTGGACCCCACAAATGTTCTTGAGAAGTCTGATCCCATGTGACAAATAATTCCAGGACTTGATCAATCACATACCAAACTATTATTCAGACACATTCTCATCCACAAGACCACGTCTGCATACCCCAGAATGTGGACCCCACAAATGTTCTTGAGAAGTCTGATCCCATGTGACAAATAATTCCAGGACTTGATCAATCACATACCAAACTATTATTCAGACACATTCTCATCCACAAGACCACGTCTGTATACCCCAGAATGTGGACCCAACAAATGTTCTTGAGAAGTCTGATCCCATGTGACAAATAATTCCAGGACTTGATCAATCACATACCAAACTATTATTCAGACACATTCTCATCCACAAGACCACGTCTGCATACCCCAGAATGTGGACCCCACAAATGTTCTTGAGAAGTCTGATCCCATGTGACAAATAATTCCAGGACTTGATCAATCACATACCAAACTATTATTCAGACACATTCTCATCCACAAGACCACGTCTGCATACCCCAGAATGTGGACCCAACAAATGTTCTTGAGAAGTCTGATCCCATGTGACAAATAATTCCAGGACTTGATCACTCACAAAGTTTTTTTGCCAGTTATCTTAGTTTGACTGGCATTACAACTATGTCTTGCTACACAAAACTATTTTTGGCATCAAATTAGATATATATTCATAATGGTGATTACGGACATGATCATTTTATTGGAGGATCTCCAACAATGAGGCTATTCCGTATTTATGCACCAGGGCTTTACTGTGTTCTTGCCGAACTTCCTATACCGGACAATAAGTTTGGAATCCTGTAGGGGACTGGTTGTTTTGTGCATATAGCAGTTCTGACCTTGGCGGGTTGGAGCCTGTTATGGTGCACCACGTCGACTGGCACATTCGTCTCTCATACAGGGATTGATGGCGCTAAACAGACGTTGTACGACCAGTCTCTGAAAGATGAACTTGTCCTCCTAGCCCTGCTGGTGTTTTCCTTCATCTCTACAACGAGCACAAGTTTGCCACATAGCTGGCTACATTTTCCTCCACATTTTGCCCTTCACACCAGTAGAGTTTTGCGTTCCTGCTACAATATACTCAATTGCAGGACAACCATTTTGTGAGCAAGGCTATGTTTTATAATCAGCAATTGTGTTTTTCGGGGCATGCCGCCCTTTGTGAATAATAATTCCTGGAAGGATCTTCATGTTTGGTAGCGCAAAGTCTTGGAACGTTTTGAATGGGTCCTGGAATTCATTCAATTTTACCCTGAAGATAAAATGATACATAATAAAAAGTGGGAACAAACTACCCAGTACGTCCCTTGACAAATACATTACAGGGTAAAGCTTACAAAAAATCCATTTATGTGGGTTTTCAGTTGTTCTTGTACTACATAGGTTCTGCAAATATGACAATCTATTCCAAATACAGCCAAATTTGCTTTCCAAAATTCAAATAACGCTCCGTCCGTTCGGAGTCCTGCCGTTTGTCCAAACAGAACTTTTTTACTACATGTGGGGTATCGACGCGCTCAAAAGAATGTGGGCAACAAATTGTGGGGTCCATTTTATGGTGTTACCTCTTGTAAAAGTGAAAAATATGGTGCTAAAGCATCACTTTTGTGAAAAAAAAGAAACTTTTCATTATGATGACCTATTGCTATCAAATTCTGTGAAGTACCTGAGGGTTCAAAATGCTCACTATACTCCTAGATATAATCCTTGAAGGATCTAGTTTCCAAAATGGGGTCACTTGTGGGGGGTTTCTGCTGTTTAGGTACCCCAGGGGTCCAAGAAGTGAAAGATGGTATCTGTCATCTATTTCAGCCAAATTTGCTTTCCAAAATTCAAATAGCGCTCCGTCCGTTCTGAATCCTGCCGTTTGTCCAAGCAGCAGTTTATGACCACATGTGGGGTATCGTTGCGTTCAGGAGAAACATGGTAACAAATTTCAGCATCCAATTTTTCCTGCTGTTCCTTGTAAAAGTGAATAAATTGAGGCTAAAGAAACATTTTTAGGTAAAATATAAAGGTATTTATTTTTTCATTCCACATTGCATTCATTCCTGTGAAGCACCTGAAGGGTTAATAATCTTCTTGAATGTAGTTTTGAGTAGCTTAAGGGTGCAGTTTTTGGAATGGTGTCACTTTTGGATGTTTTCCGTCATGTAAACCCCTCAAAGGGACTTCAAATGTGATGTGGTCACTAAAAAATGGTTTTGTAAATTTTGCTTGAAAAATGAGAAATTGCTGATGAACTTTGAACCCTTATAACGTCCTAAACTTTTTTTTTTTTTTTTTTAAATTGTGCTGATGTAAAGTAGACATGTGTGAAATGTTATTTATTAACTATTTTGTGGCACATAACTCTCTGGTTTAACAGAATAAAAATTTGAAAATTTGAAAATTGCTAAATTTTCAAAATGTTCACCAAATTTTTTATTTTTTCACAAATAAACGCAAAAATAATCGACCTAAATTTACCACTAACATGAAGCCCAATATGTCACGAAAAAACAATCTCAGAATCGCTCGGATCCAATGAAGCGTTCCAGAGATATTATCTCATAAAGGGAGAGTGGTCAGAATTACAAAAAACAGTCTGGTCATTAAGGTGGAAATTGGCTCCGTCACTAAGGGGTTAATCATATTTTGAAGATGTTTTGATAAATTTGATGAAAGGTCAATTCCTAATTTTCTAAAAGAAAAGTAAATTCCTAGTAATAGTTTTTTTCTTCTTCGTTGCAATTAATATGATCTGGAGCGAAGATTGAGAGAGCGTCAGTAAATGTGCCGGCACATGCTCCGGGGTGTCATCTTATTTAAAAACAGCCTTTGGCGTGCTTAAGGAACGGCACAGAAAATGAATTACTCTTTAACTGTGAACTCTCTTTCCCGACTGCTCGGAATGATGAATTCAGTGGTGAAGTGTTCTGCGTTACTGACTCCAAGCTCGGTGCTATTAAATGTCGCTTGCTGGAAGAATAAGGAGTGTTTTGCTGCCGATGTAGACAGATCGCTCAGTCTCTGCTGCCTAATTTGTCAGCCTCCCAGGCCTGTTACCTGCAGAGCTAGCAGAGGGTCACTGCCAACACATTTGGGTGCACTTTTTTTATTACCCATGGTCACTTCAACACTGCACTGAGGTATACAACACATGCATTAATGACTTGCCGCTTGTTTCAGCTCCTCTACCTGATGGCAACAAACATTAATGTAGTTTTGTTTAGTTCTAGGCTCCTGCTTTTTCTGATTTTGTGAGCAATATTAGAGTGTGGGAGAAATACTAGGGCCCCTATTACATTGTGGGGAAAATACTAGGGGCCCTATTACATTGTGGGGAAAATACTAAGGGCCCTATTACATTGTGGGGGAAATACTAGGGCCCCTATTACATTGTGGGGAAAATACTAAGGGCCCTATTACATTGTGGGGGAAATACTAGGGCCCCTATTACATTGTGGGGAAAATACTAAGGGCCCTATTACATTGTGGGGGAAATACTAGGGCCCCTATTACATTGTGGGGAAAATACTAGGGGCCCTATTACATTGTGGGGGAAATACTAGGGGCCCTATTACAGTGTGGGGGAAATACTAGGGCCTTATTAGAGTGTGGAGAAAATACTAAGGGCCCTATTACAGTGTGGGGGAAATACTAGGAGCCCTATTACATTGTGGGGAAAATACTAGGGGCCCTATTACATTGTGGGGGAAATACTAGGGGCCCTATTACAGTGTGGGGGAAATACTAGGACCTTATTAGAGTGTGGGGAAAATACTAAGGGCCCTATTACATTGTGGGGAAAATACTAGGGGCCCTATTACATTGTGGGGGAAATACTAGGGGCCCTATTACAGTGTGGGGGAAATACTAGGACCTTATTAGAGTGTGGGGAAAATACTAAGGGCCCTATTACATTGTGGGGAAAATACTAGGGGCCCTATTACATTGTGGGGGAAATACTAGGGGCCCTATTACAGTGTGGGGGAAATACTAGGACCTTATTAGAGTGTGGGGAAAATACTAAGGGCCCTATTACATTGTGGGGGAAATACTAGGGGCCCTATTACAGTGTGGGGGAAATACTAGGGCCTTATTAGAGTGTGGGGAAAATACTAAGGGGCCTATTACATTGTGGGGGAAATACTAGGGGTCCTATTACATTGTGGGGGAAATACTAGGGGCCCTATTAATCTATGGGTGAAATATTATGGGCCATGTAACAGTGGGACTCGGGAGGCAGTAACCAAGCTGAAAAAGAAGGAAGCGCACATAGGGTTTTATCCGACAGCACGTAGAATTATAGTGTAGTCAGTTAGGGTCACCTTATAGGGTTGTGAGTGTCACAACCGCGTGGTATGCACAAGGAGATAAGGAGGAGAGTCGGGATTTCCAACCTGCGCTGCCGATTAATTAAGAGGGTCCAGATGAGTTTCAACGTTTTGTAGCAGTTCGTTACTTCTTCATCAACATGTGAATATGCCCTGATAAAGTAGCAGACCACTATGAAACGCGTTGATCGAAGAGATCAGATAAGTCTTTGCTGCCCCACCACCACAACCCCTATGCATATCAGACCACTTCTCACCCCCACTAAACTTCCTCCCCTCCATCACTGAAGGAGAACTTGCACACCTCCTCTCCAGATCTCACCTCACCACTTGTGCATTGGACCCCATCATATTCCACTTCCTCCCCAACCTCACCACCACACTTATTCCAGCACTAACCCACCTCTTCAACCTATCACTAACCTCCAGTACCTTTCCTTCTGCTTTCAAACCACACAGCAATCCCACCTATCTTAAAGTATCCATCCCTCAAACTGACATCTACATCCAGCTACCAGCCCATATCCCTGCTCCCATTCACCTTCAAACTTCTCGAAAAGCATGTCCACCCTGTACTCTCATCCCACCTTTCTTTACAGTTGTGGTCAAAAGTATTGACACCCTTGCAATTCTGTCAGATAATACTCAGTTTCTTCCTGAAAATGATTGCAATCACAAATTCTTTGGTATTATTATCTTCATTTAATTTGTCTTCAATGAAAAAACACAAAAAGAATTGTCCTAAAGCCAAATTGGATATAATTCCACACCAAACATAAAAAAGGGGTGGACAAAAGTATTGCCACTGTTAGAAAATCATGTAATGCTTCTCTAATTTGTGTAATTAACAGCACCTGTAACTTTCTTGTGGCACCTAACAGGTGTTGGCAATAACTAAATCACACTTGCAGCCAGTTGACATGGATTAAAGTTGACTCAACCTCTGTCCTGTGCCCTTGTGTGTACCACATTGAGCATGGAGAAAAGAAAGAAGACCAAAGAACTGTCTGAGGACTTGAGAAACCAAACTGTAAGGAAGCATTTGGCTTGAAACCGCCCCGGTTTGACCTTCCGCCTCGTTCCAATTATTCAGAGCCTTTCCTCCTCCTCCATCTAGTCCGAAGGCCAGGGGCCACCGACCGAAGCCAGAAGACCTACTGGCTCTCCTGCCAAAGGCTTAAGACCTCCTTGATCCCCCAAAGCTAACAGGCTCTATCCTCCTCATTTTACACCTGTCCTCTGCATTCAACTACTGCCTCCTATTACAGATCCTCTCTTTCATTGGTATCACTGACGTTGCCCTCTCCTTGATCTCCTCATACCCTTCCAACCGCACATTTGGCATCTCCCACTCTCACACAACCTCCTCACCCCATCCCCTCTCTGTTGGGGTCCCTCAAGTCTCTGTCCTGAGACCCCTTCTTTTTTCCATCTATACCCTCGGCCTGGGAAAACTCATAAAGTCCCATGGCTTCTAGTATCACCTGTACACTGACGACACCCAGATCTACCTCTCTGTCCCAGACATCACCTCTCTGCTATCCAGAATCCCAGAGTGTCTATCAGCCATATCCTCCTTTTTCTCCTCTCTCTGAACTAATCTCCCGATATCATTTAACTGACAATCTTCGATCCTCCCAAAACCTCCTCCTTTCCTCCACACTTGTACGTTCCGCATCTAACCACCTACAAGGCTTCGGCCGAGCATCCCCCATCCTCTGGAACTCTGCACCCCAACACGCCTGACTATCCCTTACACTCAGAACCTTCAAGCGGAACCCGAAAACCATCTCTTCAGAACAGCCTACAGCCTGCAATGACCATGGTGCCACCTCCCCTCACCTGCCTGTAGGGGGCTTAGTCATCTCAGCCGCATTACCAGCTACCTCCAGCGGACTGTGGCAGCGCTGGTGACCTATGACCAGAAACTACAGGTGGCGTCATGTGAACTGTATATAGAATCCCCTGTAAATACATCCCTTTTTAGAAGTGTCAAACAAAACACGGGATCAGGCTTGTCCCCCACTCCCCGTGACACAGCAACGCTACCCTTGGAGCCTGATACCCGAGTACCCCAAAGCCTGGGACTCAACAGTAGCACCAACAGCTAATATAAGATTGGCTATAGAAATAAAGCACAATAAGTAGGGGTAATACAACAATGCTTATAGAATAAACAGATAACAAAACAATACTCATAGAAACGTATATCCAGGAGGTCAAAGAAATACTAAACAGGAGGATAATACTGCCACAAAAGGAAGCTTCTCAAGCTAAAGGGAGCATCCACCAGAAAACTGAGGATCCACCCAAAAACCAGGAGATTGATGGTAATCAACAATACTAATAGATAGGAAATAGATCAGTACACCATATGCTGAAAAGAAAGCATATAGAAACACAATATTGACAGATACAATTATGTTCAAACCTAGCAGAAACCATAAATGAAACACAGAGCAATATCATGAAAAAGGTTGATGGTCCTAATCTTATATAAGACACACAAGGATTGTCACACCTAGGTAGATAGCCTGAATTATTAATTCTCAATCATATTAAGAATAACATAACATAGCAGCAAGTAATGTCGTGCTATGACTTATATTGTAGAACACAAGAACAATCAGAATACACCAGCCTAAACAAGGAGAACGAAGCACACAGGTTTTAAAATAAAAGAGAGATCATCTATCAACACCATGATTGTATTCATTTAGCGATATGAAGTTTAATCATCATTTTTACTGATATATAAAATGTTACTGGAGGCAAAAAATTGAAATAAGTTTTTATAGCTTTTAAAGATATTTTATTTATTTACACTGAGTTGTTCAATAAACATCCCTGAATAAGGGTAAAAGCATTACATTGTACGGAGTCTACATCTGTAGCCATAGAGAGAAGGGGACTGGGTTAGCGCTGGGAACCAGTTTAATCATATAATCAGAGATAAGGCCCCGTTACATGGTATGAGATCGTGAACGAAAAGATATCGGAAACGACCACGTGCCCACGAGATCGTTGCCGACATCGTTTCAATGTTGTGCCATGTAACGGTTCCTTTACAAATTAACAAGGAAGGAAACCCACACGGTAACCCTCCGGTCCCCACAGCAGCAACACACCAGGTATACCTAGGTGAATGCCCTCACAAAAGTGAGCTCCAGTATATAACTATCAATTCAACAACTCGATATGTCCCCAACATAGCCTTCTCTATAGTAAGAATTTCCCCATATAGTAGTAATGTTCTCTAATTCCAGACCCATATAGCACTATTATCCCCTATGTAGCCCCCCACAATCTGCGTCCACAGTACTACCAGATCTCTCACCTGTCCCTCCTCCCACACTGAGTAGCTCTGTCCAGTTCTTACTCCTCCTCACTTGCTCCCAGTCCTACACTTACTCTTTAGTAGAAGATCTATGAGAGCTCTGCAGCTGCAGAGCATGACATTTTTACTTTGCAAGGCACCCTGTGATGGAAACATTACAGCAGAGTTCGCTCTATGCGCAGCCCTCTGTTAGACCTGTTGCTGTAGGGCAATCATGGGGCAGGGAGCCAATGACTCTCTGTTCCACCATAGTTTTCAACTGGAGATGTCTTTGAAAATGCACCATCAATTAAAAACTGTACTGGGTCCCCTCACTCTCAGATGGTTTGATCATTAAGTCATTGTTTTCCCAACCTTCTCCTATCAGACTAACATGAAGTCAGACAGCACAAGGATGGCATACGTATGGCAACCCATTGCAGTCCAAATGTTTATAACAGACTAAGTGTATGTGCACACTGGGAGGATTAGTGTCGGTTTTTCAGCGAAATTCGCCGGCGGATTAGCAGCATTTTTATGCAAATTTATGTAAATCGTAAGCAGCATATGAGCTTTCATGTAAACCTATGGGATTGTGAAAACGCTGTGCACACAGTGTCGGTTTTGACTGTCGGTTTCGCCGGCGGATGAGCGGATTTATGGCGGAATAGCGGCATCCAACATGATCCTTTTACCGCCAGGTTTAGCAGCGTTCAGTGGCAGAAAGGTCATGCAGCATAAGCAATGGGGCTGTGCACAGCCGCCTGTAAACCGCCGCTAAACGCCCATCCGCCTGTACAAGCAGAAAATTGTTTTTTTTTTTTCCAAAGGGGTTGTTCAAATGACACGTACTTTATTTACAATCTCTATCCTTCACATGAACAAATCCTCCATAGAAAACCGCTCAAAAAACCGCTATGAAAACCGCCTGTAAAACCGACTGTAACCGCTGTTCAACCGCTGCTAAAAACGCTCTAAAAACCGCTGGAAAACACAGGAAAACCGCCGGAGAGTCCAGGGCTCTGGACTCTAGACTCCAGCTAAATAAACAGCGGTTTACTGGCGTTGTGGAAGCTGCTAAACCTCCCAGTGTGCACATACGCTTACAGACTTGTAATGATCTGAGACTTGGATCGAAATCAAACATATCTCCATGTTTTACTACAGACCACTTGGTCCACAAAAATACAGAGGCATGTGAACAGCCCCATAGAATGCAATGAAGTAGTTCCCATTAAATGGAAGTCTTCAAACAGAGGCTGGACAGACATCTGCCTGTGATGATGCCATGCACTGTTCGGCTCTGCGCTCACTTGGTGTCATGGCATCTTCTGACTCTGTTCACACTATGGAGTCTGACATGCAACCTTGTGCTTCTTTGTTGCTCAAACAGAGTTAGGACGTTGGGTGTTTTATGTTCATTAGCCATCAGTCTTGCAGCAGTTAACTTTCTGATAGCTGGTAATTTGTTGCTGGAGTTTTTGGTTGCTTCTGTCCTATCACGGCCATCTCCACCCTTTAAGTATGGTGGAACCTAGTCTCCTATGCTGATTATAGCTTCAGCTTTGCTCCAGCCATACTGGTCCTGTGCTTGGTGTCTCAGTTACATGGTAACAGTTGCTTAAAGTTAGATATTTGGTGGAAACCTCCTAGTTATATTTTTATCTCCTGCTTGTACTTGTTTTCTCCCTTATCACATATTGTATTTTCCCTGTGTGTGGGTGCTGTGTGCTTGAGCTTTGGTTTCCCCCTGTCTGTCCTTAGCAGGGTCAGGGCGGAGACTCAGGCCTCTCCACCATCAGGAGTACCTCTGAGCTAGAGATAGTTCAGGGCTCCCTAGCTTGAGCGGCAGATAAGGCACACCAGTTTCCCTTTTCCCCACAGACCTTGTGAATCCTGCTTTGAGCAGGGGGTCAGACATGATGATCCAGGGGGTCCCGTCCAACTCTACCATTCTATGATTCTATTAACGGGTAAGAGATCTATCCATGAAAAAAATGTAGTTGAAATGACATCTAACTGAGGCCTAAGCTTGACCTTGACAAAGACTTTCCCCCAATTGGTTTAGGGGTAATGCCCCGTATGATGGCAGCAGTGGGGAACACTCACATTTTAATTCCATTAAGCACAAGTAAACATTTCCGGTACCAAACTGCTAAATGTAAAGTGTAGATTAATCTACAACCTCTGAGATATAGGGTTGTGCATAAAAGATAATAAACAATGCCTGTCCTGGTGGGGGATTGCTTTACTGAACTCTTCTGCAGTTGCCATGAGTTTGACGGATGAACTACATAGCGGCTGTCAGTGCGCTGACATTGTATTGACGGCTTTAGAGGATGTTATCTGAAACAATATAACAAAGCTTGTCTTTCTCCCCACTGCAGCGTCTTAGTGTGCTCATCTCCGTCTTCATTGACGAACTTTATTCTTTAGGACTGACAGGCTCTTGGGTTGGAGGTGGCTGTTTGGCTTGCTGTACCGCTATGCAGGGACATGAAACATCTTTTTTTTGTAAATGGGATTTCTACTTCTACAATTGCTCAGCAACAATCCAGCGCTCCCCGTCCCCTTACACAGTGCCGTTCTGCATTGTGAGCGGGGTCTAGCTGACCTGCATGCTAAAGAGAAGTGCAGATTTCTGCATGTGCAACGTTCCTCCCATACACAATGCAGAGCTGTTAGGACGCTCTCCGCTACAGTCATTTTCTTTCTCTGCAGCCTTCGAGTTGACAGTAAAATGCCGCTAGTATAGGGTATAGCGGGATAAACTGATTACACTGTGTCAGAGTCCTATTAAGGTGCTCTGCCCTAAACTCTGCTCATTAGTGGAACAGATGGAGGTATAATAGTCAGTCACCCGTAATAACCTTATTAACATATTGATGAGTCTATTAAATGAATAGTAAACAAAGAAAGTTAGAAGTCACCTTTAAGGAAATGGGGCCATATCAGGGGTTAATCATTATTAGGAATGAATGTGTCCTAAATAATTCTGCTTGTCTCCACTGACTGGTATTATCATGTGCAGAACAGAAATATCTATCTATCTATCTATCTATCCATCTATCTATCTATCTATCTATCTATTTATCTATCGATGGGGTTTCATAAGAGAACTGGGTGCAGCTGCAGAACTCTTTGTATTCCGTCGAGATGTAGAGGAGCACCTACCCAAAGGCCACCCGGACAGGGATCTGTACCATGGGGATGAAGTGACTTTCTCCTTGCAGGAAGGGGAACGATATTGTACGCCCTCTGAGTAAAGAGGGTGTTTAAATACTGTTGCTGTAGCATCAGAACTTGCCATGGAGAGATGTGCTCAGCCCAAAGTGCAGGAACAAGGTATACAGACACCCATAATACGATACCTGCATCCAGTGCCGTTGGGATGAGAGCAAGTAGTGAAGCCCACTGAACTGCCATGGAAGAGGGAGTGAGGAGAGATGGCAGAGTACATTGTATATAGTTCATGTGCATAGTGTAAGAGTGTTGTGTGAATGTTGAATATGGACAATTCATCATGGACAATGTATGGTCGGGACTCATTGTATATAGTTGACACATTACGGTGTTCTCCCTGTTGGTTTCAGACCTGAGGGTACCGTCACACCAGGTGACATTGCAGGCAACGCAGGGCGTGGCCTATTATCAGCATCATCGTCGGCGAGTCGCCCCGTGTAAAGTGGCAATTTTGCGCCGAAAAATCGTCTGAGAGTGGTCTCCTGGTTTCAGAGCACTGCTGTGAAACCAGGCAAACACTCTCAGGCGATGTGTATGCATCGCCCCATGTAATAGCGCGATTTTCGATGTTACAGGCGATGGGAGCCATAGGCTCCCATGTTACAGGATCCCTGCTGGGGTTTCTAGACACCCCAACAGCGACGTCGCCTGAAACATCACCAAAGCGTCGCCAGAGGTGTAAAAACGTGACGGCAAAGCTGGTGGGGTGCCAAAAACATGCACGCTCCTGTGCGTCACCTGCGATACCTCCAGCGATGTCACCTGGTGTGACGGTACCCTAAGGGTTTTACATGAAGCAAAACCCACTCGGTGAGGGCAACAACGTTGGTCCGTCAGTCCTGTCGCCCACCAAGGACCTACGTTGGGGTTTTTTTGAAAGTGGGTCCCCCATGAAGAACTGAAACAGACAATCATAGAGACACCCGGTGAGGGACACTCAATGAACTAACTCTCTGTGCACTTTCCTTTTAACTTTTATATCAATGCTATTTTTAATTAACAAAAACCATACTATCTATGATTAAGTGACATTTAAGCAAAGGACTCCCCGTTCGGGAAGAAGCACTCTAGTCAAGTTTATTGTTGTTATGCATGCATGCTATAAAAATGAGTTCTATTTGTAACATCTATTTAACCCGTGTAGCCACACCAGGACGTGCTAATCTTTGCTAAGGGGGAATATGGTGCCCCTGTGGTCTGGTCGCCACAGAAGGGTACTGCATCCATCCCACGGTTGTGGTATTCCTGTTCTCAGTAAGCGGAATGGTAAGTCTGAGACACCCACACAAGCACACAACACACCCGGTCCCAGGGATGGTAGGTGGACCCGACAGAGGGAGGGCCCAGTTAGTCAGTGGGATAGAGGGAAGAAAGGTGGAGGGTGGGAAGTTAGTTGAGGTCAGTCAAGAAGAAGCAGTGGAAGCCCTAGGGGCGCGGGCAGTAAACGATCTACCCGTGTGCCCGAATCTGAAGTGAAGCAGAAGGGCAGGTTGAGAACCAGAGGACTGGCCCTGAGGTCACGAGATCTAGAGGAGCTGTAGCCAACTCTCAACACATCTGAAGATAGCTGTACTAGAGTCAGAGGACATGGCCGGTCACTCGAGAAGTTCCGTAGCTGCTGGATTGGGGCACTGTGTGCGGAGGCGCGAGCAGGAGAGAGGCGGACAGGCAACACTGAGAGGGAAAGCAACCCATGAAGGAAGGAACATAAATGGGGTGTATTGAATGAGCTGTCCCGGTTGTGGAGGACTATATGGAGTGAGATTGTGCAAGGACAGTACCCTGTAACATCGCCAAGTGAGAAGTTAAGTAAACTGGGAATAGAACTCAGAACTGTGTGTGAGACTGTTCATTTCCCGCCTGCGGAGCGGTAGACTGATAAGCCGTGCAGGCCACAGGAGACCTGCCTGTGAGCCGCTCCAAATCAACTCTCCTGACAAAAACAACCCTGCTGGCCCTCCATCACTGAACACTACGCCGCTTGCCCTGGGGAACAGCTCCAACCATGGGGAGCGAAGCCACCACAGCTGCCATCCCATCATCCCCAGAGGTACCGCACCGCAGCGTCGGCCATCAATAGCCGAATACCACGGATGGCGTTACGACAACCATCCCTAAACCCGTATTCTCTGAACTTTTATTGACACCGCTGGTTTCACGGAGCTGGATCTTGACCCCCGTGACTCCTCCAGCAGAACTGTTGCACTGTTCTGAGTACCCCACGGCCATGGGGGGCGTGTAATAAGACATTCAAAATGTCGCCATGCTATTTGGCAATAAAAGTCCACAATTACGGTATCATTCTTTCTGTGCTGTTTTTTCATTATTGACATTATTATAATATGAATACTTGAACTGGTGTTTGAAAAAGCACTTCACTCTCAAGGTAAATTTTTAGTGCTGTTGTAATTTTTTGATCTATCTATCTATCTATCTATCTATCTATCTATCTATCTGTAACAAAAAATCACTGCTGCACTCAGTCTAACCAATAAGTGTGTGCTGACAAGCAATAATGGTTTGAGAAAAAAATTAAAAAACATCATTTTTTTCTAAAAAAACTCAGTACTCACTTTTTTTATTAAAAGCCGGGGCTCTTGGTACACTCATTGGCCAATGTATGCCTGCCCTCCGGCCACGTCTCGGCGGCGGCACCGGGGTCCGGAGGGTCCTACACCGACATCCCTGCCAGATCCTTGTCCGTGGACTCCCTGGTCCTTCTGACCTCATCCTGATCCCTGAGCACCTGGGGTCGGTGGGGGTGCAATCTGCAGCTAGGTGGAGCCAGCAACTCCACCTTGTCTAGTATATATCAGAAAAAAAACTGCAAAGCACTTGTTACACTGTGCGAAAGGTGCAAAGCTGTGCTGCTGGATCAACATGTAACAAAAAATCACTGCTGCACTGCAGTTTTTTCTGTTTTATGTCTAATATGTGGGGTTGCTGGCTCAATGTCTGCACTTAGCACCCTCATCGCCCCCAGGTGGTCTGAAGTTGAGATGGTGTCCACCCACTTAGAAGTGGGACAGGGAGGACAAGGAGGACAGGGATGTCAGTGTAGGACTCATCAGATCTGGGGTCACCATGGAGTGGTTGATGAGCAAACAAATATTGGCAAATATATGTACCAAGAACCTCAGAAAATAAAAAGATAAGAATATTGAGGTTTTTTTTTAAAAAACGTAAGTTTTTACATTTTTTCCTCTTATTATTCCGCTTATTATTCCGCTTATTAGCATGTGTACATTTTTGGTAGTAACTGAGTGCTGCAGTGAATTTTTTCTGCTTGTTTGTTCCAGCATTGCAGCTTGCACCAGTTCACACTATATTTTGAGTGCTGTGCAGCTTTTTTTCAGTATCTATCTATCTATCTATCTATCTATCTATCTATGTAATAATTTGAAAAAAATTCTTGCAGCACACAGCTACTACCAATGATGTACAAATGCTATAAGCTATATGTATTTGAGGAAAAAGTTTAAAAACTTAAGTTTTTTTCAAAAAACTCAAAAATTCTTAATTTTTTATTTCTGAAGTTCTTGGTACACACATTGGCCAATGTCTGTTTGCTCATCAACTGCGACAAAGTGACTTCAGGTCTGATGAGTCCTACTCTGATATCCCTATCCTCCTTGTCCACCCCCACTTCTCAGTGGGCAGACTCCATCTAGACCCTCGATCACCTGTAGGTTAATGAAGGTGCACATTGCAGCAAGGAGCCTGCAACTCCATATGATAAATAACAAGAAAAAAACTGCAGAGCACTCACAGACTAGTGTGAACTGGTGCAAGCAAAGACGCAGGGTCAAATAATTATTATTATTATTATTTGACCCTGCGTCTTTGCTTGCACCAGTTCACACTAGTCTGTGAGTGCTCTGCAGTTTTTTCTTGTTATCTATCTATCTATCTATCTATCTATCTATCTATCTATCTATCAGTGCAAAAGTAGGAGCAGCAAGGTATACTGGTAATCCCGGGTGCAGAGTGACCCACACAGTCCTCAATGCGTATAATTATACATACAAATGTCGCAGCACTCCCTTGGTGATGTTCAAAGATGTTTAATCCAGCTTGCAAAGGTACAAATGGCAACGTTTCAGGCACCCATGCCCTTATTCCTGCCTAATAAGGACATGGGTGCCTGAAACGTTGCCATTTGTACCTTTGCAAGCTGGATTAAACATCTTTGAACATCACCAAGGGAGTGCTGCGACATTTGTATCTATCTATCTATCTATCTATCTATCTATCTATCTATCTATCTATTTATTTCTCTATGGCGGCCGTCACACACTACGATATCTGTAAAGATGTCGCTGAAACGTCGCAGATTTTCAGTCGCTGCACCAACGTCGTTGCGTGTGACAGGTCGATCTGACTAGTGATAAGTGGTCAGATCGTTATATACAGATATGAGAACCGGACCCCATATCACACGATGTTGATCATCCAATCTGCTGCATCGTTCTGTGTGACCCCGCCATAACCGATCTCCTGACCGATTTCGCCTATTCACATCATTGAGAAGCATCAATCGCTGGTTGTGTGAGCGATACCTGCACGTAACATCGCTGCTGCGTTCTGATTGTTATCTATACATGTGACACCTCACTAACGATGTGTCCACAAGGTGCACCCCTGACATCGTTATTGAGTTCCCATACAAAATTGTAGTGTGTGACGGCCGCCTGTTTTTGTCTGTCTATCTATCTTGAGAACGGTTCTCATCTTAAAGCAAAAGCCAAACCTCACCATTATGGGATATTACAAGGTTTTTTTTTCTGAAATTCTTATTGGTATGCTGCCTCTTTTTTTTTTATTTTATCTGATCTATTTATCCAATTTATATAACTATTATCTGTTGATGAAACAAATAGTGCAAATGATAGGATTTTAATGGCCAGTGTGGTGATATTTCACTATTTTTTGGAGTACTTCTTCAATTTTCTTTACTTTATTTTTCGGGTTGGGCTATTGCCTGGGAAGCTTTACATCTATATTCACTCCTTTTTTTGATAATTAGCTGGTTCTGCTTATTTTTTTAATCTATCTATCTATCTATCTATCTATCTATCTATCTATCTATCTATCTATCTATCTATCTAAAATCAAAAAAATGGACAGCAGCACATCCTTTTCAATTCACAATGTGGATTTATTCCTGGACTGCGACGTTTCGGCTATGTCAGCCTTCCTCAAGCAGTACAGTCTAAGTGAACTAGTGCACATATATATAGGGCCCACACAGGGGCAATTACAATCCATAGTGATTATACAATTTAGTTTATAAGAACTGTCATTATACAGTAGTTAATAGTGATAAAAGATACCCTTTATGCTATAAAGTGCTTTAAATAGTGCCAACGTGAAATTAAAATAATCATACTTAAAAGTCAATGTTAAGGGATTAAAATGTTACATAATCTCATAATTGGTAGTTATTTACTTATTTCCTCCACATGTTTGCAAAATCGCGATGATTACAATCAAAATTTAGCCTGCATATAGCTCACACATTTTCCATTTTTTTGATTTTATCTATAATACCTTGGTGACGGTAGGACAAGCTTGCACCCGATTTTTATGTGATAGTGCTGTTCCAATTTTTGAAATTTTATCTATCTATCTATCTATCTATCTATCTCAGGGGCGTAACTACCGGCATAGCAGACGTAGCGGTCGCTTTGGGGCCCGGCGCTTGTGGGGGGCCCGGACCCAGCACTGCTACCCTGCTATCCGGTCAGCTACAGGCCCCCAGTGGGTATACACAGGCCCCCACTCCTCCCTTTCTGCTGCACACGTCACCTGTAAAGGAATACATCATACTTACTTATCCCTGCCGGCTGCCGCAGTCGCCGCTCTTCACCGCGCTCCGGCTTCATCCGGCTTCTTCCTGGTTGTCACGTCATTGCCTGCGCCCGCCGGTCACAACCAGGAAGAAGCCGGATGAAGCAGGAGCGCGGTGCAGAGCGGCGACAGCGGCAGCCGGCAGGGATAAGTAAGTATGATGTATTCCTTTACAGGTGATGTGTGCAGCAGAAAGGCAGGAGTGGGGGGCCTGTATATACACACTGGGGCCCTGTATGTACCCACTGGGGGCCTGTATGTACCCACTGGGGGCCTGTATGTACCCACTGGGGGCCTGTATATACCCACTGGGGGCCTGTATATACCCACTGGGGCCCTGTATTATACCCACTGGGGCCCTGACTGTATATACCCACTGGGGCCTGTATATACCCACTGGGGCCTGTATATACCCACTGGGGCCCTGTATATACCCACTGGGGCCCTGACTGTATATACCCACTGGGGCCCTGTATATACCCACTGGGGCCCTGACTGTATATACCCACTGGGGCCCTGACTGTATATACCCACTGGGGCCCTGTATATACTCACTGGGGCCTGTATATACCCACTGGGGGCCTGTATATACCCACTGGGGGCCTGTATATACCCACTGGGGGCCTGTATATACCCACTGGGGGCCCTGTATATACCCACTGGGGAGGCTGCTATATACCACTGGGGCTGCTGTATATACCACTGGGGAGGCTGCTGTATACCACTGGGGCTGCTGTATATACCACTGGGGAGGCTGCTGTATACCACTGGGAGGCTGCTGTATACCACTGGGGCTGCTGTACATACCACTGGGGAGGCTGCTGTATACCACTGGGGCTACTGTATATACTGCTGGGGCCTGTATATACCACTGGGGAGGCTGCTGTATACCACTGGGGCTACTGTATATACTGCTGGGGCCTGTATATACCACTGGGGTGGCTGCTGTATACCACTGGGGCTGCTGTATATACTTCTGGGGCCTGTATATACCACTGGGGAGGCTGCTGTATACCACTGGGGCTGCTGTATATATTGCTGGGACCTGTATATACCACTGGGGAGGCTGCTGTATACCACTGGGGAGGCTGCTGTATACCACTGGGGCTACTGTATATACTGCTGGGGCCTGTATATGCCACTGGGGAGGCTGCTGTATACTACCACTGGGGAGGCTGCTGTATACTACCACTGGGGAGGCCTGTATACCACACTGCTGGGGGCAGTATACCTATGCTGGGGTCCACCCTTGGCTTATACATGAGTCAATAGGTTTTCCCAGGTTTTGGGGGCAAAAGTAGGGGGGTCGGTTTATACACGAGTATATACGATAAACTGGGTGGCGTCAGACTGTTAACACCGATTCGGTAAGGGGGTGTGTTTTGAAGGGGGCGTGTCTTTGAGGGGGCTCCGTTCAAAAGTTTGCTATGGGGCCCTGCCAGTTCTAGTTACGCCCCTTATCTATCTATCTATCCACTCATCCATCTATCTACCATCCATTCATTCATCCATCCATTCATCCATCCATCCATCCACCAAACCTTCCATTTATCCATCCATCCATTCATCCCTTACTATATGTCCTTATATGTCTCTTTCATTATATACAGATTCTTGTTTTTCCCCATGATCTTCTCCATTCATACATCTCTCTTATGATTGTACCTATTCATCCATCCATCATATTACTGTCTGCAGTATCACTGACAGCCATGACATGTGATCTAAGGATAAAAGGCAGATTCCATCTATCACCATTTTATTTCTCCGCTTATCTGTCAGTGAAGCTTTCAGGTTATTTTACATGTTCCTGGATTCTGATCCTTAATGTGAATCTATGGCAGCATGCTGTACATAGTAGCACTTCTTTAAGACATTAGAAAATAAAAAGTATATCCAAAAGAAGGAATGCACTGTCCATCTAAAAAAAACTTAACTTTACTATGAAAAAAACTATATAAAAGCAAAAATAACAGTGATTAAAAACAATTATAAAACACCAATGATGTATATGATAACATATGTCATCCCAAAATAATGAGCAAGAATAAACCATGTTCTGAAAACAAAATAATGGGTGCAGACTGCAGATATGTAGTTGTAATAAATTAAAAAAATACTCCCAATAACATATAATAATGGAATTTATTTTAAAAATATATTTGAAGAATTGGTGTGTAATAAATATGATGTTTTAAGCCTGAAAGGGATGATGAAAGAATAATAAAAGAAACAAAACGCTAGAGGTAAAGTTTGGGGTCATTTAGAAATTTCCTTATTTTTTAAAGAAAAGCACATTTTTTTCAATGAAGCTAACATTAAATGAATCATAAATACACTCTATACATTGTTAATGTGGTAAATGACTATTCTAGCTTCAAACGTCTGTTTTTTTTCATGTAATATCTACAGTACATAGGTGTATAGAGGCCCATTTCCAACAACCACCACTCCAGTGTTTTTATGGTACATTGTGTTTGCTAACTGTGTAAGAAAGCTAATGGATGTTTAGAAAACCCTAGAAAATCCTTGCCCAAGTATGTTAGCACAGCTTAAAACGAATGGACTGATTATAGAAGCTATAAAATTGACCTTCCTTTGAGCTAGTTGAGAATCTGGAGGATTACATTTATTTGTTCTGTGAAACTCTCAAAATGGCCAGAAAAAGACAACTTTCATGTGAAACTCGACAGTCTATTCTTGTGCTTAGAAATGAAGGGTATTCCATGTGAGAAATTGCCAAGAAACTGGAGATTTCCTACAATGGTGTGTACTACTCCCTTCAGAAGAGAGCACAAACAGGCTCTAATCAGAGTAGAAAGAGAAGTGGGACGCCCCGCTGCACAACTGAGCAACAAGACAAGTACATTAGAGTATCTAGATTGAGAAATCGACGCCCCACAGCTCCTCAACTGGCAGCTTCATTAAATAGTACTTTGCCTGTGTATAGAGGTGTAGAAGAGTGATATTCTACAGATGAAGGCTGTGCATAGAGGTGGAGAAGAGTGATATTCTACAGATGAAGGCTGTGTATAGAGTCATAGAAGAGTGATATTCTACAGAAGACATCTGTGTACAGAGGGGCAGAGAAGCCATATTCTACAGATGAAGGCTGTGCATAAAAGGGCAAGGTGCAATGTACTGCAGGCAGCATATAGAGGAGGTAAGTTTCATGTAATGGTTAATTGGCGTGCACTCTTTACTGTGAGTTGGAGGTGCTATTTGTAGGGGTCATCAAAGTCCCAGAATATAGTCAGTCTTATGGAACAAAAGCACTCTCAGTCTGTTGTTTTGCTGGTGAAAAATCGTGATGTTTTTATTGGTGCTGTACACAATAGTTATGCGACCTGGAGTTGACGTTTCGGCTATCAACCAATAGCCTTTTTCAAAAGTCGCTGTGTGTGGATACAAAAAGAGAAAGTGTAAGACATGTGGACATATATATACAACTATATACAGTGCTATATACACGCTGTGTTATTATGGTACAGAATGTGGAGTAATAACAACAATCCGTCTATGTTGTGTGTACACTTTCTACTGCCCCCTTAGTAGAAGGGCAACAACACCTTGAAGAGGGAGACGCGGTCATTATGTATACCGTATATACTCGTGTATAAGCCGAGTTTTTCAGCACAAAAAATGTGCTGAAAAGTCCCCCCTCGGCTTATACACGAGTATATACGGTAATCTGTTTTTGTTTTTCTACCCGGCTGTATACAGCCCCCCCCGTGGTATACCGGGCCCCCCCTGTGGCAACCTGTAAAGGAAGCGATGATTATACTTATCGGGTCGCTGTCGCCGACGCCGCCGCTCTGTCACCGTCCGTCACCGCGCTCCTTCCCGTCTTCATGCTTCCTTCACCGTCGCACAGGAAATGACGTCATTTTCTGTGCGCCGGTGAAGGAAGCATGAAGACGGGAAGGAGCGCGGTGACGGACGGTGACAGAGCGGCGGCGTCGGCGTCGGCGACAGCGACCCGATAAGTATAATCATCGCTTCCTTTACAGGTTGCCACAGGGGGGCCCGGTATACCAGGGGGGAGGGCTGTATACAGCCGGGTACCGCTGTATACAGCGGGGGCGCTGTATACAGCGGGGGCTGCTGTATACCCCTCTGGGGCTGCTAAATACCCCTCTGGGGCTGCTGTATACCCCTCTGGGGCTGCTGTATACCCCTCTGGGGCTGCTATATACCCCTCTGGGGCTGCTGTATACCCCTCTGGGGCTGCTGTATACAGCTCTGGGGCTGCTGTATACAGCTCTGGGGCTGCTGTATACCCCTCTGGGGCTGCTATATACCCCTCTGGGGCTGCTGTATACCCCTCTGGGGCTGCTATATACCCCTCTGGGGCTGCTGTATACCCTCTGGGGCTGCTGTATACAGCTCTGGGGCTGCTGTATACAGCTCTGGGGCTGCTGTATACCCCTCTGGGGCTGCTATATACCCCTCTGGGGCTGCTGTATACCCCTCTGGGGCTGCTATATACCCCTCTGGGGCTGCTATATACCCCTCTGGGGCTGCTATATACCCCTCTGGGGCTGCTGTATACAGCTCTGGGGCTGCTGTATACCCCTCTGGGGCTGCTATATACCCCTCTGGGGCTGCTGTATACCCCTCTGGGGCTGCTGTATACCCCTCTGGGGCTGCTATATACCCCTCTGGGGCTGCTATATACCCCTCTGGGGCTGCTGTATACCCCTCTGGGGCTGCTGTATACCCCTCTGGGGCTGCTATATACCCCTCTGGGGCTGCTGTATACCCCTCTGGGGCTGCTGTATACAGCTCTGGGGCTGCTATATACCCCTCTGGGGCTGCTGTATACCCCTCTGGGGCTGCTATATACCCCTCTGGGGATGCTATATACCCCTCTGGGGCTGCTATATACCCCTCTGGGGCTGCTGTATACAGCTCTGGGGCTGCTGTATACAGCTCTGGGGCTGCTGTATACCCCTCTGGGGCTGCTGTATATACCACTGGGGAGGCTACTGTATACTACCACTGGGGAGGCTGCTGTATACTACCACTGGGGAGGCTGCTGTATACCACTGAGGGGGCCTGTATACCACACTGCTGGGGGCTGTATACCTGTGCTGGGGTCCACCCTCGGCTTATACACGAGTCAATAGGTTTTCCCAGGTTTTGGGGGCAAAAGTAGGGGGGTCGGCTTATACACGGGTCGGCTTATACACGAGTATATACGGTAGTTATAGTATTCAGACTGAGTAAGATAAAGAGTTATGGTACCGTTTACCTGGTGACCTGCATCCAGGGTTTTTATAGTGTTAGATTGCTCTGTTTTGGTGTCCATGTACGGCTATAGTCACACATACTGTGTGCTCAAAATGAGCTGGTTAGCCTGTGGATAGGAGGTTTAGGTTAAAAAATGGACATCACAGGCTGGGTGTAGTGCTGTGTCAAAGACCTCATTTACCTTCTTAGGTTATGATGCGTACCCCTGTGTACTGTTTAGGATCAAGTCCCTTGGATGAGGTATAGTGGAAGATTCTGGGGAGGTGATATAAGTATGTTAATCTACAATAGTGTAGGAGGTAGCTGTAACTTATCTTATAGGATCCTGATAGATGTTCCTTGCCTCCTTTCTGTGGTGAGCCGGCGCCTCCCGCGCTATGGCTGGCGTGTGTGTCGGGGCTCGCGATCCACGCGTATTTTACACCTGTTCCGGGTCACCTGACCGGACGTGACGTTCGTTGTGGGCGTACGTCAACCCACTGTGTGCATCAGTGCTTCATGTCCGTGTGCCGACGTCACCGGAAGTGACGTATCGCTATGTTTTCTGTTGCTAAGCGCTGAACTCTGCGGTGGTTTACTATGCACAGTGTCTTAGTTGTATCTACAGGAGTCTGATCCCTCATATGCGTGTGGCAGATTATATGGAACCCGGTGTGGGGAGCCCAAAAAAAGCTTATTAGATCCTATTGAGTGTTCTCCTGTGTGGGTGTTATTATATGTGTGTGTGAGAGTTATAGCCGTACAGGGGCATGGTCTCCATGTAGGTTAGGTATATGTTATGCAAAGGTGTAGGGTCACTCATATGCGTAGTAGTGGACTCTTTAGGTATTATCCCCCTGTGGAAATATACCGCAAAGGGGAACCTGTCAGAGTGAGATATCATTATAGTGACCTGTTGATGAAAAATACAACGTGGCATAATGAAAACGATCACAGTGTATACCTATAGGAGTCCATAGCCTTGTCACTCACACATTCTCATACATATATTTATGTTATGCTTACCATCCCGGAGTGGGGGTTAGGGTTTATCGACTTTTTCTCTTTTTTTGGGGGAGGCTAGTGGGCCTGTATGGGTAGAAAAAGGTAGACAATCGTTAACTAGTACCAATCAATCTCCCTATTAAGCCCTTTGGGTGTCAAGGTGTCTAACGTATATATCCAGTATGTTTCCCTGTCCTTTAGTAGTTGGATATGGTTGCCCCCTCGTCTAGGTCTGTTCACTTTCTCTATTACCTGGAATCTCAGTTGCGCTACTGTGTGTCTGGCTTCTTGGAAGTGGAACGGCAGAGGTAGCCATGTTTTTTTGCAGCGTATGTCTGATTTGTGGTGTGAGATCCTGTCTTTTATAGCTTGTGTGGTTTCTCCCACATATAGGAGGCCACAGGGGCACTTAATGACATAAACCACGAAATTGGTGTTGCATGTGTAGAACTCCCTGATGTTATAAGTTTTGCCTGTTCTAGGGTGAACGACCGTGTTCCCCTTGATAATGTTGGAACAGCAGGGGCAGCTGAGGCAGGGGTATGTGCCCGTTTTCCTCGGCTGCAGATATGTTTGGATCGGTTCTTTAGATAGACTGCCCACGTCTGCTCTGACTACATGGTCTTTGGTGTTCCTAGGTCTTTTGGTACACATAAGGGGTGGTTCCTGAAATGCCTGTATATGTGGGTATGCCCTGTTCAGTACAGGCCAATGTTTTCTTACCAGGTTGTGAACCTTGTAGACTGAGGGGTGGAAGTGATGTACAAATGGGATCCGGTCACTGTTGTTTCTTTCCAGAGGCTCTGTGGGTTCTGTATTGTTACGTTCTAGTTCTTTAGCTAATAAAGGCTCAGGGTAACATCTGTCTTTGAATTTAAGGGACATCTGTTGGAGTTGTTGGGCTCTTCTTACTGGGTCTGAGACTATTCTGGATACTCTTTTAAATTGGGAACGTGGAAGGCTATCACGGGTTGCTTTGGGATGGCAACTGTCATACCTCAGTAGACCGTTGCAATCTGTTGGCTTGGAGTACAAATCTGTGGTTAGGGATCCGTCAGGATTTTTGGTGATCTTAGTATCTAGGAAAGAGACTGTTTTGTTATCAGTAGTGATTGTGAATTTTAATTCACTTCTTACTGCATTGATGGTCTCAAAGAAAGTCTGCAGGCTGTTTATAGGGCCTGTCCAAATACTGAATATATCATCAATGTACCTGTACCAGCATAGGGCGTATTGCTGGAACAGGACATTGGGATATATGTGTGTTTCTTCGAATTCATCCATATATAGGTTGGCATACGCGGGCGCGACGTTCGCGCCCATTGCTGTCCCGCAGTGCTGGATATAAAAGTCATCGCCATATAGGAAAAAATTTTCCTGTAGGACAATTGTAAGTAGGTCCAGGCATAGGTTTCGTTGTGGCACGGTTAAGTCTGATGTGTCCAGTGTTCTCCTGACTGCTCCCAAGCCTTTGTGATGTTCTATAGAGGTATAAAGGCTATTTACATCCAATGTGAGTAGGGTGCTGTGTGTCGGTATTGTGGCTATATCCTTAAGTTTTTTGAGGAAGTCGCCCGTATCCAAAATGAAGGATTTAGTCCTTCTTGTGAAAGGAGTAAGTATCTTTTCAAAATAGATAGATAGGGGGTTTAGGATCGAGTCCGTTGAAGCCACTATGGGTCTACCTGGTGGGTTTTCCAGGTTTTTATGTACCTTGGGAAGGATGTAGAAGACTGGTGTAATCGGGTGTTGGTTTGTCAGGAAAGTCCGGGTCTCGGCATCGATCGTTCCATTGTCTATATAGATCTTTAGGGTGTCAGTAATACGTCTTCTAATTCTGTAAGTCGGGTCTGTACTGATTTTTTGGTACGTGTTTGTGTCAGATAGATGGCGTTGAATTTCTGAAAGATATTGATGTCTGTTAAGAACAACAATCGCTCCACCTTTGTCCGCTGGTTTTATTGTTATATGTGGGTTTTTCTTCAGGTTGTTTAATGCAACCTTCTCTTCTCTATTATAGTTGTTGCGGACAGGGAGTAGACCCAACTGTTGTTCCTTAATCAGATCTTTGATGTCCCTGTCTAAACAGTCAATGTATGTTTCCACCGGGTGGTAGGTGTGCGGAGGGTTGAATGAGCTGCGGTTGTATAGTCCTAGGTTTCTGAGAGATAGGGGTGTAGCTGGGTTCTGGGGGGGCCTAGTCACAATGGGTGAGGTAGAGTTGGATTCTCTGTTAAAATGTGTCTTAAGTCTGATTGTACGGTAAAAAACGTTGTAGGTCTTTTTGTAGTTGGAATGAATTCCATTGTGGGGTTGGACAAAACGATAGCCCTTTATTCAGGACTTGTAGCTCTACTGGGGAGAGAGAATAGTCTGAGATATTTAAGACAAGGTTAGGACCCCTACCTGTGATCGCAGAAGCATCCCGCTCGATCCTAGTCCGCTTTGACCTCCTCCTCGACCTCCTGGTGGGTTTGATGCTTGGCCTAAAAAACCGACCGGTACATGTGGAGATGCTGGTGTTGAATATCCAGAGCCACCAGTGTCGCTGTCTGAGTTGGGTGTGGTGTCGTCCTGCGGTCTCCCATCTTTCGGACATGGTTTTCGTGGATATCTCGGGTATCTGGGTTTCTTGGGTTGGCGTGGTTGTGGATTTCTTGGTGTCGGCTCGTCCCACCTGTAAACCCTTGGTTAGATAGTCCTCTGTGTCTCTCTGGAACTTTTGACGTTTCCTTTCCTGAAGTGTCTTAGTATGGTTAGATAATACCGTAGTAACCTTGTTCTCCAGATCCTTAAGTTCCGTTTTGTTGAATGTTGCTGAAAGTTGTGTCTCAATTGTTTCAACTTTTTTGGCAGATTCCTCTATTGCTCCTTGTAGATGTTCAATGGTCAGGCGTATCAAGTCAAAAGAGCATTTGTTTAGGATTTTCTGGAACATCTGACAGTATTTCTCATTGTCTGAAAAGATGGTGGGACGTAGGTTACTACGGAGTCCTCTCGGGATTTTTTGTTGACGATGGTACTCCCCTAATGTTGCGCAATGTAGTTGAAGGGAAATCAAGCGCTTCCTTTCCTTCTCCCAGTCCCTCGTCTTGATGTCCTTCGAAGGGATGTGTAGAAAGTCATGTGGAACCTCTATCTTCGAAAGGATAGAGACTCCAGCGTCGTCGTTGTAGGCAAAGGTGTTCGATGACATTAGTTGTTATTGTTGGTGCAACAGCCAAAAGTAATCAGATCAGTTTCATGTAATGGTTAATTGGCGTGCACTCTTTACTGTGAGTTGGAGGTGCTATTTGTAGGGGTCATCAAAGTCCCAGAATATAGTCAGTCTTATGGAACAAAAGCACTCTCAGTCTGTTGTTTTGCTGGTGAAAAATCGTGATGTTTTTATTGGTGCTGTACACAATAGTTATGCGACCTGGAGTTGACGTTTCGGCTATCAACCAATAGCCTTTTTCAAAAGTCGCTGTGGGTGGATACAAAAAGTGAAAGTTTAAGACGTGTGGACATATATATACAACTATATACAGTGCTATATACATGCTGTGTTATTATGGTACAGAATGTGGAGTAATAACAACAATCCGTCTATGTTGTGTGTACACTTTCTACTGCCCCCTTAGTAGAAGGGCAACAACACCTTGAAGAGGGAGACGCGGTCATTATGTATAGTTATAGTATTCAGACTGAGTAAGATAAAGAGTTATGGTACCGTTTACCTGGTGACCTGCATCCAGGGTTTTTATAGTGTTAGATTGCTCTGTTTTGGTGTCCATGTACGGCTATAGTCACACATACTGTGTGCTCAAAATGAGCTGGTTAGCCTGTGGATAGGAGGTTTAGGTTAAAAAATGGACATCACAGGCTGGGTGTAGTGCTGTGTCAAAGACCTCATTGCCCTTCTACTAAGGGGGCAGTAGAAAGTGTACACACAACATAGACGGATTGTTGTTATTACTCCACATTCTGTACCATAATAACACAGCATGTATATAGCACTGTATATAGTTGTATATATATGTCCACATGTCTTACACTTTCACTTTTTGTATCCACCCACAGCGACTTTTGAAAAAGGCTATTGGTTGATAGCCGAAACGTCAACTCCAGGTCGCATAACTATTGTGTACAGCACCAATAAAAACATCACGATTTTTCACCAGCAAAACAACAGACTGAGAGTGCTTTTGTTCCATAAGACTGACTATAGAGGAGGTAAAGCGCAATAACGCTATATAATTGTCCCAAACTGACAAAGTTAGAACCATAATGACAAATTCCATAAAAAAATCATTTTGTTGAACAATTTTTAAAAAATATTACATACACAAATATAGCAACAGACAAGTAAAAGAAACATTCTCCCTACCTGTAGAGGAGGGGCAGGGATCCAATCAAGGGATTATAAGGTGCAAAAGTGGTTACATTAGTTCAAAATAGTAAACCGAGATATTAATTTAAAAAATCAAGTTAAAATTTTCAAAGAAATTGAATCCTAAATCAATTTTGAACAGGCTAAGCTGTTAAAGGGACACTGTCAGGTAATTTTTCAGTATGATACTAATATTACCCTTCAATAGTGCCTGGGCAGACCTTTTAAAAACATGTAAATTCATTATCCTACCCTTTGTAGTTTCCATGTTATCAGCATTGTCAGACCCTGCAGGGAGCTCCTGCGTAGGTCCTCTCCATTATAAGCACTGAGGATTAGTCTGGCTGTGTTATAAACTGTCATGTAATTATGCACCCCCTCTCAGCAGCTTTCTCCTCCCTCCCTCTGGTCTCAGTGCACTGTGGTTTCATTTTCAGGAGGTCTGTTCTGTCGAGGACATGGAGGGACAGAGCTATTGCAGGTCTGCATTATCTGATCCAGACTCCATCTGTTTCTGTAAACAGGCATCCTGCTGTGATAGTTTCTGTGATGTAATTCACCTCTTTCTTGGCTGCAGACACAGGTAGCAGAGAGGATGATGCAACCCCCCCCTCAAAACACTGATCTCCTGTGCAGTGATGTGAATATGTGACATGAATATTCATCATATGGGGTGTGAACAGCAGAGAACTTGGATCATTCTATGTGAGTGACAGATGGAATGTTTCTCTTTATATGAAGTTTACAGAAGATAGGAGGGAAATATTAACAAAAGAAGTACATCAATAGAGAAAGTTTAGAGCGAGGAGTTAGAAAATGATAGCAGTTACATATGGACTTTTGACCTAACAGATTCCCTTTAAAAATTAAAAACCCTTACGAAAAATGAGTGAAAAATTTGGACTGGTAGTGTATATTACATCTGTCCTATCTGATAGCAAATAATCTAACTACTAAAGAAACAGCCCTGCAAACACTGGCTCTGTATCTTATATATATATAGAAACTCAATAAGTAACCAAACAAAAAATACACACAGGGAATGTTATTAGGATTAGGGACCATTTTAAAGGATTTAAAAAAATATTAATGTTAGTTATACTGGAACAGTCAGTAATTGACAACAGAAGCATCTGCACCCTCAAATGCAATACATAACTTTGTTATTCATATAATACATTATATCTCATTTGTCCTTTGAAACAATCACCAATCTTGGTTTAAAAATTTAGATTTGATAAAATTCATGAAGAATCAAGAGAATGGATTTACTAGAAGTCGCTGATAACCGCGGCTCTGTACGAGACCCGCTCTATCCACTAATCAATTTCTGCTGCATAAATGTGCAGAAGATTTTTTATTCTTTCATCTGACATGAAACAGAACAAAATCATCTTTTTATACTCTGTATATTCGTTTAACTTCATTTTTGTCTGCTCTGAACTGAAATGACAACATAGAAATCAATAAAGATCTTGTTACCGACCTCCTGTAAAACCCATTTATGATCAGGCAATTCTCCGGTGAAGTGCGTTTCCGCGCTGCTTCACCATCCTGGAGCTGGAATCGTCCCTCCAGAGATTGTTCTTTGGAGAAAATGCCTGTATGTAGCATGATTCCTGATGATGCCCGGATCCCTACACTTCTTGGACAGTGGCTGCTGAACATATGCAATTTATGCTTCATTTTCTTGCCTTTGTTATTTAAGGCAGATGTCACGATCTGCACACTGTCCTTGTCTGCGATGATACTATTGTGTGGAAGCTGTCAGTCTGTTTTGGATGTGCTGGGTCTGTGCTGCAATCATCTGTGTTCACTTCCCTTGATTAGTCCTCTACTTAAGCATGCTAGCTCCTCCATCCAGTGTCAATTGTATACTTGTTGGTGCCTGTGTAATGGTGACGTTACACGCAAGGATATCCTGAACGCTATCCTTAGTAAAGTCACGTGACAGACATCATATGAATGATATAGAATCATCGTTCGTGCATTATCACACACAAGGATATTGTTAACGATATCCATTTTGGCAGCGCAGCACTTAAATAGGAGATCAAGAGCTGAACGATAAATTAAAGTGATCCTGACCCCAGAACACCACCCCACATCCCCATCTTACCTATCCCTGCAGCTTGGTATCCTGTTGCCATCCATCCCTGTTTCTCCATAAACCACACTGGCAATCTTTATAAATCATTATTTTATTATATCATTACTGCAGCTTCCTAGTATTGAGGAAGCCGCAACAGGCGGGGCTGTGTGCCGCTCTCCTCCGCCTTGACGGTAACTATGCACGCCCCCATGGGCGTGGTAAACATCCGAGAGAATGCTCGCTTCGTGGTAGGGGCGGTGAAGCCGGTATGACGTAATACGCGTCATACCGGCTTCACCGCCCCTACCACGAAGCGAGCATTCTCTCGGATATTTACCACGCCCATGGGCGCGTGCATAATTACTGTCAAGGCGGGGGAGAGCGGCACACAGCCCCGCCTGTTGCGGCTTCCTCAATACTAGGAAGCTGCATTAATTATATAATAAAATAATGATTTATAAAGATCGCCAGTGCGGTTTATGGAGAAACAGGGATGGATGGCAGCAGGATACCAAGCTGCAGGGGTAGGTAAGAAGGGCATGTGGGGTGGTGTTCTGGGGTCAGGATCACTTTAAATCGGCAAGAATAGGAGATTTTTGAACGAGATCGTTCATAAAGGTGTCACACTGAACGATGTGGCTTCTTCAAGCTGCATTAATTGGACGATGAACGATAGATTTGAGGTCAGAATCCCAAATCTAGGATGAACAATTGAACAATTTTTTCATCATATATCGTTGGTTTACACACAAGGACGCAAAAACGATATCTTTTGAACGAACTCAAATCCGTGACGTTTCAAGGATATCGTTCAGGATATCCTTGCGTGTAACGCCACTATAAGACTGATCCCTCTGTGCTCTGTGCCTGACCCAGCCTGACAGTATTCCCTCTGTGTTCTGTGCTTGAACCAGCCTGAGGTTATTCCCTTGCTTGGACCTTCACCATTTGTACCACCCAAAACAGTTATATTCATTCATGTTGGTCTTTGAAATATAGTATCATTCACACCTTTCTTTGAAAATATGTTGCTCTCTGACTGTTTTAACTAATATGAAAATGAGGCATAAGTGCTGTGGGCATGTCAAAGCTTTTCCCAAGCCCATGCTTCCATGGCACTATTCCTCTGCCAGCCTCACCTTCCTCTGCTCAATTGACAACTTTTAGGGTTGATTACACAGTTATCAGTCAAGAGGCTTGGAAAGTGCTTTAACACTCCCAGAGCACTTAAGCTTCATTTGTATATTCTAACAGCAATATTTCAATCATGGAGCCACAGGTTGCATAACTAAAGGTATGAATGACATTAGATGTCAGTTTCAAGAAGTGGATAGTTCTGATAGATGACTCTAGATAAAGGTTATATACACCTTTTGCACCCCATTTTACAGATTATAAAATCTCCATGTGTAGCGTGGTGTGGGGTGGTAGTCACGCATGAGGGATTGGCGCTGGACATTCAGCATGAAAAATGTGGTCTTTGCCGGGTGTTTTGATTTTACCAGTGGGCCGATATGTCCTTGCATGCCGCATGGTGCCGTTGACCAAGGTCAGCTGTTAACGATTTCAAGGAAGGAATCCACTACTCAATTAAAAACATAAAGTCTTTAGTGAACAGAAGGTTGATGGCAACTGTATTATTATTATTATTATTTATTTATATAGCGCCATTGGTTCCATGGTGCTTTACATAAGGAGTGGGGGTAACAACGACAGGTATAGTACATATGAGCAGTCAATGCTTGCTGATACACGACGGGAGAGGATCCTGTCCACGAGGGCTCACAGTCTACGGGTGTGGGGGAGGACACGATAGGGGGGGGGAGCGCCAAGCGGTTGGTGGAGCGGCGCTGGGTCTCATCATGGGTTGTAGGCTTGTTGGAATAGATGAGTTTTCAGGTTCTTTTTGAAGCTCTTGAGGGTAGGCGAGTGTCTGACGTGCTGGGGGAGGGAGTTCCAGAGTCTAGGGGAGGCGCGGGAGAAGTCTTGTATGCGGTTGTGGGAGGATGAGATGAGGGGTGAGGAGAGGAGGAGTTCTTGTGAGGAGCGTAGGTTGCGTGCAGGTTGGTATTGGGAGACCATGTCGGAGATGTAAGGGGGGGACAGGTTGTGGATGGCTTTGTAAGTCAGGGTTAGGATTTTAAATTTAGATCTTTGGGGGGTGGGGAGCCAGTGAAGTGCCATGCGGAGAGGGGAGCTAGGGGAGTAGCGAGGAGACAGGTGGATTAGACGGGAAGCTGAGTTCAGGATAGAGTGGAGAGGTGCAAGGGAGGAGGCAGGGATATATACATATATACATGACAGTGGACCCACATCTATAAGCAACTAATGACCACATTGCTGAGTGTCCTCTCTAGGGAGCAGTTCCTCTCGGTTACTCTGTAGTGCGGATGGCTTTGCTCGCCGGTCAGAATAACACTACTGTGGCTATCAGGCCCCTCTCCTTCAGAACGCTCACTTCTTACTGCTCTGCTGATGATTAGATTTTAGATCCACTACAGGCAACTGCTGGGCCCTATCTTAAGTTCCATAGAAAACTGTACCCTTCCCTTCATGCTAACCACTCCCCTATGATTTGTTTCCAACATTAACTCTGTGTCTGCCCCTGCAATCAGTTGCTGAGTAGACATATCCTTTCACATATATTACTACACTATTATATATTACCAGCACTTAACTCTATTTTATCCTACATATAACACTACTAATCATTATGCATCATACCTTTTATTATTTTACACATGATTCATACATCAAATTCACATTATATTACTTTCACAATAATGCATGGCATTATATCACATAATCATAATGCGAAGTCAGTGTGTACATACATTACATTACTTATCCTGTACTGATCCTGAGTTACCTCCTGTATTATATGCTCCAGAGCTGCACTCACTATTCTGCTGGTGGAGTCACTGTGTACATACATTACATTACTTATCCTGTACTGATCCTGAGTTACATCCTGTATTATACTCCAGAGCTGCACTCACTATTCTGCTGGTGCAGTCACTGTGTACATACATTACATTACTTATCCTGTACTGATCCTGAGTTACATCATGTATTATACTCCAGAGCTGCACTCACTATTCTGCTGGTGCAGTCAGTGTACATACATTACATTACTTATCCTGTACTGATCCTGAGTTACCTCCTGTATTATACTCCAGAGCTGCACTCACTATTCTGCTGGTGCAGTCACTGTGTACATACATTACATTACTTATCCTGTACTGATCCTGAGTTACATCCTGTATTATACTCCAGAGCTGCACTCACTATTCTGCTGCTGCAGTCACTGTGTACATACATTACATTCCTTATCCTGTACTGATCCTGAGTTACATCATGTATTATACTCCAGAGCTGCACTCACTATTCTGCTGGTGCAGTCACTGTGTACATACATTACATTACTTATCCTGTACTGATCCTGAGTTACATCATGTATTATACTACAGAGTTGCACTCACTATTCTGCTGGTGGAATCACTGTATACATACATTACATTACTTATCCTGTACTCAGTGGCGTAACTACCGCGGTCGCAGCGGTCGCGACTGCGACCGGGCCCGCCCCCAGGGGGGGCCCGCACCCCCCGGGGGGCCCCGTGACCCGTGCTGACAGCCGGCCGCCTCGACCGCGATAGCGCCGGCCGGAGAGGAGGGAGGACGGGAAGTGAGACAAAGCTCACTTCCTGCTGCTGTGCCCGCCCCTCCTCTCCTCCTCACTGCGGACCGCGGGACAGTGGAACCGCGCATGGCGGCGCGGTGAGTATGACTGCAGTGCCAGGGGACAAACACCGCTTACCGCTAGCACCCCCGGTCCTCTGGCAGCAGCAGCAGCAGCAGCTGCTTGTTGTGAGCAGCCGAAAGCAGGGCCAGGGCCGTGTCCGCGCCTCCTCCTGCAGTGCTAAGCGCTGCTGGGCAAGTACAGCCCGGCTCCTGGAGACGGCAGTGAGTGCCGGATGTTGGAGGTGCACAGACAGGCAGGATCTAATCTGTCTGCTGCACCAAGCTGAAGCGGCTGGACATAACTGTGGTGTGCACAGTGGAGCAGGTGCAGGTGCTGGAGGCTGCAAGCTGATCACCAGGAGGGACTTACAGATGCTGTTACAGGTCAGACAGTGTTCTGTGCCCCTGCCCCATATACTGTGTTCCCTCTCCATATACTGTACCCCCCTAAATTGTGTGCCCCCTCCCACTATACTGTATGCCCCCCTTACTGTGCCCTCCCCATATACTTTGTGCCCCCTCCCCATACTGTGCATGCCCACCCCATATACTGTACCCCTATACTGTGTGCACCCTCCCCAATGGCGTAACATCCACGGTCGCAGCTGCGACCAGGCCTGAAGGTACAGGGGCCCGCTGACCCCTGGCGCATCCGCTTTACATGGATGTGTATCCCTGAGGATGCACATCCATGTCCCTAGGCGGCTGATCACAGCACCGTTCTCTCTCTTCCCCCGCCACTGTCCTGGCCAATCACAAGCCAGTCGGCGCATGACCTCAGCTACTGGCCTGTGATTGGCTGCCCAGACGGCTCGTGGCATGTAATTGCCCAGAACAGCGGCACTGCAGTCATCTCCTTGACTCAGATGCCGTTAGTCCTGGCTCCTCCGAGCTTCTGCAGGCTGAGAGAGGCGCCGGTGGGGTGGACCGGTGAGTAGTGTCCCTGTGTGTGTGTGTGTGTGTCCCTGTGTGTGTGTGTCCCTGTGTGTGTCCCTGTGTGTGTCCCTGTGTGTGTCCCCGCCGACCCCTGCGACTGCTTTACATGGATGTGCATCCCTAGGACGTACATCCATGTCTCTGCATAGTGCTCTGCCAGGCCGGTCCCTAGGCGGTTGATTCCGGCTGCCAGAGGACAGGAAGGCGCGGTGGCGCAGCAGCTTTCAAATTCCTGCAGCTGCTGTGTCACGTGCTGAATCTCAGGATGGAGCCGTGAGCTTCTGGAGGTCCGGAGAGTCTGGCGACAGCCTCCTCAGTCTCCCGCCGTGTGTCTAGTCCTGGCCGCTCATCCAGAAAGTGAGGACACACTGTTGCTGAATACTCACAGAAGAGAAGAAGAGGAGTGAGAGGAGGAAAGCGCCGGGGGACACAGGAGGAGGAAAGCGAGGGAGACAGAAAAAGGGACTTAGGAGAAGAAGAGTGGGGGACACAGGAGGACAGGGGATAGAGGAGGAGCAAAACGAGGGATGCAGGGAGACGGAGGAGGAGAGTGAGGGACACAGGAGAGCGGGGACCCAGGAGGAAGAGAGTGGGGATCACAGGAGAACTGGGGACAGAGGAGGAGGAGAGTGGGGGACACAGGAGAATGGAGGGCAGAGGAGGAGGAGAGCGGGGAACACAGGAGAATGGAAGGCAGAGGAGGAGGAGAGCGAGGGATATAGTAGGAGGAGAGCAGGGGACAGAGGAGGAAGAGAGCAGGGGACAGAGGAGGAGGAGAGCAGGAGACAGGAGAACAGGGGAAAGAGGAGGAGGAGAGTGGGGGACACACAGGAGGAGGAGGATAGCGAGGATAGATGAGAACGGGGGATAGAGCAGGAGGAGAACAAGGGACACAGGACGATGGGAGACGGAGGAGGAGAGCGAGAGACACAGGAGAGCAAGGACACAGGAGGAAGAGAGTGGGGATCACAGGAGAACTGGGGACAGATGAGGAGGAGAGTTGGGGACACAGGAGAATGGAGGACACTGGAGGAGGAGGCGGGCGACACAGGAGGAGGAGAGTGGGGGACACAGGAGAATGGGGGACAGAGGAGGAGGAGAGCAGGGGACCGAGGAGGAGGAGAGCGGGGAACAGAGGGGAACGGGGGTAGAGGAGGAGAGCGGGGAACACAGGAGGACGGGGATAGAGGAGGAGAACGGGGGACACAGGAGGACAGGGGACGGAGGAGGAGAGCGAGGGACACAGGAGAGCGGGGACACAGGAGGAAGAGAGTGGGTATCACAGGAGAACTGGGGACAGAGGAGAAGGAGAGTGGGGGACGCAGGAGAATGGAGGACACAGGAGGAGGAGAGCGGGGGACACAGGAGGAAGAGAGCGGGAGATACAGAAGAACGGGGAATAGAGGAGGAGGAGAGCGTGGGACACAGGAGAATGGGGGACAGAGGAGGACACAGGAGGAGGTGGAGAGTGGGGCACAGAGGTGAAGAGCGGGGGACAGAGGAGAGCAGATGAGTCCACTACTGGAATAAGCTTGGGGGGTGACACTGGGTTTTGGAGTGAGTCTACTGTTTTGTGCAGTTGTCACTAATCCTATTTTTCAGATCTTGGTGGGGCTGCATATATAACACACTATATAGAGGGATATAAGGCTGCACTAATGGAGAGCTATGAGGCTGCATATATAAGGCTGTACTATAGGGGCTGCACTACATGGAGGACGGAGCCTGCATTATACCGTATAGAGGGCTGTGAGGCTGTATTATACTATATAGAGGTCTATGAGGCTACTATATGTAGGATGGTTGGGGTGCATTCTAATAACTGGATGACTATTGGGGCTACCTTATGAATGGGGGACTATGGGATGCATTATAATACATGGAGGACTATGGGGATATATTGTAATATATGGAGGAATATGGGATGTGTTATAATAATAATTGGACGCCTATCATGGCGGGAGGAGGAAGACCATATATACCAGAAAGGGGAACATATATACCACAATAAGGGCCACATTCCAGGAGGAGGACCATATATAGCAGGGTGAGGGACATTAATACATAGAGGGGTCAATTTGTGAGTCTTTATAGAACTTTTAACGTTACACGGGGCCCAAGCATCCGACCAACGTGTGCCCGTGGGTGGGGGGGGGGCCCCGGTCTGAATTTCGCACCGGGGCCCACCAGACTCTAGTTACGCCACTGCCTGTACTGATCCTGAGTTACATCCTGTATTATACTCCAGAGCTGCACTCACTATTCTGCTGGTGGAGTCACTGTGTACATACATTACATTACTTATCCTGTACTGATCCTGAGTTACATCCTGTATTATACTCCAGAGCTGCACTCACTATTCTGCTGGTGCAGTCACTGTGTACATACATTACATTACTTATCCTGTACTGAGTCATATCCAGTAGAGATGATACAATTTTTTTCTAGATGATGGCAGTCTGTAGCTACTGGAAAGGGAGCACCACCTCTTATCTGGCAGTAGGTGCGGCTCTTCTTATGACTAGCCAGTCTGGTGTGGCGCATGTATGCCATGGCATAACAATTACATTGTGCCAAGCTGACTAATCAAAAACAAGAGTCACAGATAATGGCAGGTAAGACGTGTTTCATAAGTCACAGACAACTGTCGATATGTCGATATGCACTAACATCAATCAATCTACCAACTCTAATATTCAGCATTCTACTCCAGAGCTGCATTCACTGTTTAGTCGTTGAAGTCATGGGAAAATCAATGAACCTGAATATGCCTAAAAATAGTTTCTGCGTGTTGTCTTATAAGGGGGTTAGCAGGAAAGTGGCATGGACTAACGAGCAGGGACGTAACTACAATAGGTGCAGGGGCTGCAATCGCACCTGGGCCCTGGAGCCTAGAGGGCCCCAAAAGTCTATTTGTCCTATATAAAAAGGATAATACTATTAAAGATTTGCAATAATCGGGGGCCCCTTTGGAGCTTTTGCATTGGGGCCCATGAGCTTTGAGTTCTTCTACTGCTAATGAGCATCGTCATGCAACACAAAATTGCCATATTTGTGGCACACATTTTTGTTACATTATATACTAACTAAAAGATGTTGTAAGCTTAGATTAGATAGTCTTAAAATTCAACAAATTTATCAAACAGCATAAACTGCTTTGATTAACATTTTAATATTTTCTGGTCTCTATGGATAAAAGAGAAAAAAGGGTATACCGGTACACCTCACCAGTCTAGGAGCTTCTGTGCTGGAAGGAGTAGCCTGTGTGTGAAGCATGAAAACTCCTGAGGTTCAATGTTTGTAAATCCAAAATGTAGCTAAGACTAAGAGTAGACAGTGCTAAAATACATGTGCTTTGCTTATGATCACATCACATGGATATAGGGGTTGTTAATACGGAGTCTCATAGCAGCTCTTGAAGAGATTGTGTATGGACGAACCGGGAGAAATCAACAAACCATCATTTCAGAGGTGAGGCTAGGGGTTCAGCTCAGGGGGGTCCAAACATCCAAGTGGGCCCTAAGCACATAACCATCCATGTGCAGCCTAATCGTAGGTACAGAGGAACCTCAGTAGATGACCGCGCTGTTACAGGAAATAAATACCTCAATGATGAAACGCTCCTGCTTTATTTGTCCCTATTACTGCACCTGCTGTGTGGTACAAAATCAATGCTAATCTTACTGGCCCACATATTAATGCCCTCACTGTGTCCTGTACATGGTAATAATGCCTCCTTTGTGCCCTCTAGATGGTAATAACATTTTATAGGAGGCAATTTTACCATGTGCAAGTTCCCTAGAAAAGTGTCTACATATTGCTCCTAGAAAGTATTAATGCCCCACATGCATCTTTGATGGTCACAATACCCTTAGAGCCCCTATAACGATAATGGTTCTTAAGTGGCCACTTAACATTTAATAATGTTTTCTGAGACCACCCCATGTACAACTCCTCTATCCACTGTATGATTCCCCTACTCCTCCCCTATTCTCAGTAGGATGGGCCCACTGCTTCCCCAAGACAATGGCCAGCACACTGTATAATAGCCATGAAAGTAGCCGACGCACTGTTTAATTGTCCCCACAGTAAACTTGAGCTGTGATCTGTGTGTGCTGACAGCCTGGGCCTCCCTTTCCCTGAGGTAACCTGGTACACAGTTCAGCTGTAGTGTGAACACTATGTAGGCCTGGCCCCGCCCCCTCTTATATGGCCGTATGCATGTGTGGAAGTGAAGACAGATTTCCCTGACAACCAACATAAGGCTGCCTTCACACTTGCGTTTGTGTCTACATGCATATGGCATGCAGACGCAAACGCAGTGCAACGCAGCATATATTTATGTGCACGCGGAGAATCTCCGCATGTGTTCACATTAGTATGGTGCCCGGGCAGCCAATCAGCTGTCTCGGGGGTGGCCAGGAGGAGGAGATGAGCGGCAAAGATCTCCTCCCTACAGAGATGATCTCCCGCCGGTGTCAGCGCGGGAGATTTGAAGACACAGCTGATCTGACAGCTGTTTAAATCTCCCGCGCCGACACCGAATAGGTGATCTCGGTGCAGGAGATAAGAAACAGCTGATCGCTGCTTCAAATCTCCCGCGCCGACATCACCTATTCGGTGTCAGCGCGGGATATTTAAACAGCTGTCAGATCAGCTGTTTCTCCCCGCTGACACCGGCGGGAGATCAGCCGTGGCTCAGGCTGATCTCCCCGTGGCCGCCGCTGATCACCGGCGGCCACCGGGAGAGATTTCAATGTGATCTGCAGCGTTCTCCTGCGCTGTCAAGCGGAGGACACTGCGGATCCATTGAGATCCATGCATTTTTTGTGCACTTGTGGGCGCTTGCGGATAAAACAAGCACCCGCGAACGCACAAAAAATGCAACATGATGCGTTTGGAGTGCAGTCGGAGGGCGCATAAATTATGTGCATCCGTACGGAAATGCGGCCAAACACAGCCATACGCAGGCACATGCGTTCCCATGTTAAACACAGGAACGCATGTGCGCAAGCATTTGGCTGCGTTCGGTGCACTGCGTACCAAACGCAAGTGTGAAGGCACCCTATGTCAGGTTTAGAAACAGTCTTATGGGGACATCTTCTGGACCATTTTTTAAAGCTTTTCTTCCAAATTTTACTTATGAAGTATATTTAAAAGTTTATTATAATCATTTGCTCTACCTTATTATTAAATAAAAATGTAAGTGACACTTAAATTTACTTTACACTTTAAGTGATGTTAATATATTACATCAAAGATAAATACGTGGCTCAGGAATTGGTGTAGGAAGGAGGGGTTTGGGTTCCTGGAGAACTGGGCCAACTTCTCTGTTGGCTACAGGTTCTATGCTAGGGACGGGCTGCACCTCAATGGGGAGGGTGCAGCTTTGCTGGGGGAGAAAATGGCTAGAAGGTTGGAGGAGTGTTTAAACTAGGGATGGGGGGGAGGGTATTCATTGTGCAGGAGGGGAAGATAGTGTAAATAGTAACCTGGGCACAAGTAATAAAATTGGGGGTGGCATGGGGGGTGGGGTTAGAACAGTCAATATAGTAGGAAGGAATAGAGGTAACGAGAAATGCATAAAGTGCATGTACACTAATGCCAGAAGCCTCACCAACAAAATGGAGGAATTAGAATTGATTTTGTTGGAAAATAATTATGACATGGTGGGGATATTGGAGACGTGGCTGGATGAGAGCCATGACTTGGTTGTTAATTTATAGGGCTATAGTCTGTTCAGTAATGACCGTACAAATAAGCGAGGGGGAGGTGTATGTTTATACGTAAAATCATCCTTAAAACCCATCCTGCGTGATAATATAAGTGAATCTAATGGAAATGTAGAGTCCCTGTGGGTGGAGATAAGGGGAGGGGGAAAAATAATAAATTACTGATAGGGGTTTGTTATAAGTCCCCAACAATAATGGAAGTGGAGGAGAAAATCCTCATAAAGCAAATAGATGAAGCAGCGACTCAGGGAGAAGTCATTATTATGGGGGCCTTCAACTACCCTGAAATACATTGGGGAACAGAAACCTGCAGTTCTAGCAAAGGTAATAGGTTTTTGACAATTATGAGAGACAATTACCTTTCACAACTGGTTCAGGACCCATCAAGAAGGGGGGCACTGCTGGACCTAATATTAACCAACAGGCCAGACCGCATATCAAATATACGGGTTGGAGATCACTTGGGTAAGTTTTCAAGTATCCTTTAATAAGATGTGTAGTAGAGGGGCTACAAGGACACTAAACTTCAGGAAGGCAAATTTCCAATGGTTGAGAGATGATCTTAGTGCAATAAACTGGGATGATATCCTGAGACATAAAAGTACACAAAGCAAATGGGAGACGTTTATTACCATCCTGAATAGGACCTGTGCACAATATATACCCTATGGGAATAAGCATGCTAGAAATAAGAAGAAACCACTACGGCTAAATAAGGCTGTAAGGGGCGCAATGAATGACAAAAAGAAAGCATTTAGGGAGTTAAAGCAAGTAGATAGTGATGAGGCATTAAATAAATACAGAAAATTAAATAACATTTGTAAAAAGCAATCAAGGCAGCAAAGATTGAGACAGAAAGACTCATTGCCAGAGAAAGTAAAAATAATCCCAAAATATTTTTTAACTACAGCACCTACAAGTAGTATTCAACCCCCTGCAGATTTAGGTGGTTTGACAAGATGCAAATAAGTTAGAGCCTTCAAACTGCAAACAAGAGTAGGATTTATTAACAGAAGCATAAATCTTACAAACCAAAAAGTTATGTTGCTCAGTTGAATTTTAATAAATTTTAAACATAAAAATGTGGGTCAATTATTATTCAACCCCTAGGTTTAATATTTTGTGGAATAACCCTTGTTTGCAATTACAGCTAATAATCGTCTTTTATAAGACCTGATCAGGCCGGCACAGGTCTCTGGAGTTATCTTGGCCCACTCCTCCATGCAGATCTTCTCCAAGTTATCTAGGTTCTTTGGGTGTCTCATGTGGACTTTAATCTTGAGCTCCTTCCACAAGTTTTCAATTGGGTTAAGGTCAGGAGACTGACTAGGCCACTCCATCACCTTGATTTTTTCCCTCTTGAACCAGGCCTTGGTTTTCTTGGCTGTATGCTTTGGGTCGTTGTCTTGTTGGAAGATGAAATTACGACCCATCTTAAGATCCTTGATGGAGGAGCGGAGGTTCTTGGCCAAAATCTCCAGGTAGGCCGTGCTATCCATCTTCCCATGGTTGCGGACCAGATGGCCAGACCCCTTGGCTGAGAAACAGCCCCACAGCATGATGCTGCCACCACCATGCTTGACTGTAGGGATGGTATTCTTGGGGTCATATGCAGTGCCATCCAGTCTCCAAACATCACGTGTGTGGTTGGCACCAAAGAGCTCGATCTTGGTCTCATCAGACCATAGAACCTTGAACCAGTCTGTCTCAGAGTCCTCCAAGTGATCATGAGCAAACTGTAGACGAGCCTTGACATGACGCTTTGAAAGTAAAGGTACCTTACGGGCTCGTCTGGAACGGAGACCATTGCGGTGGAGTACGTTACTTATGTTATTGACTGAAACCAATGTCCCCACTGCCATGAGATCTTCCCGGAGCTCCTTCCTTGTTGTCCTTGGGTTAGCCTTGACTCTTCGGACAAGCCTGGCCTCGGCACGGGAGGAAACTTTCAAAGGCTGTCCAGGCCGTGGAAGGCTAACAGTAGTTCCATAAGTCTTCCACTTCCGGATGATGCTCCCAACAGTGGAGACAGGTAGGCCCAACTCCTTGGAAAGGGTTTTGTACCCCTTGCCAGCCTTGTGACCCTCCACGATCTTGTCTCTGATGGCCTTGGAATGCTCCTTTGTCTTTCCCATGTTGACCATGTATGAGTGCTGTTCACAAGTTTGGGGAGGGTCTTAAATAGTCAGAAAAGGCTGGCAAAAGAGATAATGAATCCACACATGTGAAGCTCATTGTTTTTTGTGCCTGAACTACTTCTTAATACTTTAGGGGGACCAAACAGAATGCTGGTGGTTTGAGGGGTTGAATAATAAATGACCCTCTGAATTAACTTTTAACACTTTAAAAAAAAAAAAAAAAAAAAAAATCTTTTTGCTGCAGTGCATTTCCCACTTCCAGGCTGATCTACAGTCCAAATGTCACAATGCCAAGTTAATTCCGCATGTGTCAACCAGCTAAATATGCAGGGGGTTGAATACTACTTGTAGGCACTGTACATAAATAGTAAGAAACTAAAAAATGATTGTGTTGGCCCCTTTAAAAATAATCTGGGTAAAATGGTGGATGAGGATGAGGAAAAAGCCAATATGCTAAATGACTTTTTTTCAACAGTATTTACACAAGAAAATCCCATGACAGACAATATGATTAGTGATAACAAAAACTGTCAATTAAATGTCACCTGCTTAACCCAGCAGGAAGTACGGCATCATCTAAAAATCACTAAAATTGACAAATCCCCGGGCCCGGATGGGATACACCCCAGAGTGCGGCAGGAATTAAGTACTGTCATAGATAGACCATTATTTTTAATCTTTATGGTACCTTTACATGCCACCACTGAAAGGTAGAAACCGCCAGGCATCGGACACAATTGTTCATTTTGCCTTGTAAACACCGCGAAGTGGTGGCGTGTAATTCAGGAAGTTCCTTCCTGTGTCTTTGGATACCTGTGTTTCAGCCGTGCTCAAAAAAACAAGCAGGCATAATCCCTATGGTGGCACCGTGTAATCGGGGTGCAGGCACGGTATCTGAGTTCCCTGGGGCGTGCCACAGCGTTATGTATACCACGCCCCATCAGCTATCATTGGTGGGGGCTACTGTGTACTCATTGGCTGTCCCTGCACAGGGCGGCATATTTAATGAGCTGACCAGTCACAATACACATTTGCAATAGCGTCATGTATTAGCCAGCCTCCCTGCGCTGGCTGGCTAATCATAATGTTATTGCATTGTCCAATCACCGTGCGAGCAACGCATAATACACAACTCTGTCACGCCTATGTAGTTACAGTGCACAATATGTATGCCCAGATTCCCTTGTGGTGGCGGCGTGCAAATCAGGGAAGGTACTCCACAGAAGGTAACCCGCGGCACCCATCGGCACTTCCGGGGAATGAAAATACCTTCTGTGGAGCATCTTGTGGCGACGTGTATATGCAGCATCAGGCACCGTTAGCAACCGTTGAAAACGCGCACGTGCGGTACCTGCCTGTTGCTGCCCTCGGTGGCGGCATGTAAAGGTACCATTAAAGATTCCATAATAACAGGGTCTGTACCACAGGACTGGCGTATAGCAAATGTGGTGCCAATATTCGAAAAGGGAACAAAAACTGAACTTGGAAATTATAGGCCAGTAAGCTTAACCTCTACTGTGGGTAAATTCCTAGAGGGTTTTCTAAGAGATGCTATACTGGAGTATCTGAAGAAAAATAACCTCATGACCCAATATCAACATGGTTTTACGATGGATTGTTCCTGTCAAACTAATGTGATCAGCTTCTATGAAGAAGTTCTGGATTGGACTAAAGAAATGCAGTGGACGTGGTGTATATGGACTTTTCAAAAGCTTTTGATACGGTGCCACACAAAAGGTTGATAAATAAAATGAGAGCAATGGGGATAGGGGAAAATATGTGTAAGTGGGTTAGCGATAGGAAACAAAGGGTGGTGATTAATGGAACACACTCAGAATGGGTCACAGTTAACAGTGGGGTACCACAGGGGTCAGTGTTGGGCCCGCTTCTTTTTAATATATTTATTAATGACCTTGTAGGGGGCATACAGAGTAGAATCTCAATATTTGCAGATGACACTAAACCCTGCAGGGTAATCAATACAGAGGAGGACAATTTTATATTACAGGAGGATTTATGTAAACTAGAAGCTTGGGCTGATAAATGTCAAATGAGCTTTAATGGGGATAAATGTAAAGTCATGCACTTGGGCAGAGGAAACAAAAGGTATAATTATGTGCTTAATTGTAAAAACACTGGGCAAAACTGTCACTGAAAAAGACCTGGGTGTATGGGTAGATGACAAACTCACATTTAGTGGCCAGTGTCAGGCAGCTGCTGCAAAGGCAAATAAAATAATGGGATGCATTAAAAGAGGCATAGATGCTCATGAGGAGAACATAATTTTACCTCTATACAAGTCACTAGTGCGACCACACTAAGAATACTGTGTACAATTCTGGTCTCCTGTGTATAAGAAAGACATAGCTGAACTAGAGCGGGTCCAGAGAAGAGCGACCAAGGTTATTAGAGGACTAAGGGGTCTGCAATACCAAGACAGGTTATTAAACTTGGGGTTACTTAGCTTGGAAAAACGAAGGCTTAGGGGTGATCTTATAATAATGTATAAATATATGAGGGGACAGTACAGGGACCTTTCTAATGATCTCTTTACTCTTAGGCCTGAGACGGGGACAAGGGGCATCCTCTACGTCTGGAGGAAAGAAGGTTTAATCATAATCACAGACGCGGATTCTTTACTGTAAGAGCAGTGAGACTATGGAACTCTCTGCCACATGATGTTGTAATGAGTGACTCACTACTAACATTTAAGAAGGGCCTGGATGC
>JARQOC010000006.1:427974716-428016083 GCA_033576535.1 Allobates femoralis
CACTCTGCCTCCACCCATCCAAATTATATATGACACACAACTCTGCTACATGCCCATAGACATTGATGCCTCTGCTACACGCACATGTAGACACACAGCTCTGCTATATGCACACTACACATAAAACACACACACAGCTCTACTACATGAACATACACAGACACACGCAGCTCTGCTACATGCACACTACACATACAGATACACATATGGCTCTGCTACATGCACACTACATACCCAGCCCTGCTACATGTACAATGCATACACGTACAAACACACACAGCTCTGCCACATGCACATACAAACACACATATCTCTGCTACATGAACATACATATACACAAATACAAATACACACACATACAAATACACACAGAGACATACAGACACACATACATAATCAGACACACAGACATACACACAGATGCATACACATACACATATATTACCACATTCAGATGATCTTAATCCGTGCAGAGCAGGAGCTGCATGGAGGCTGCATGGAGGCTGCAGATGTTAAGCAGTTTCTTGTAGGACCTTGATTTCAGTCATGTGATCAGTCACATGACTAGAACTGGCAGATCCTTCAGCCTCCATTTAGCTCCCGGTTAGCTTGTTCTCCTGCTGTGTACCGATCACATAGATCAGTGCAGAGCAGGAGAGGAGAGAGGGAGTGCAGCTGTGTGTGAGCATGGCTCCTCTGCTTCCGCTCACACACAGCTGTGGGCCCTTTCATTGCTTCAGGGCCCCGGCATATGCCCGGGTATGTCGGGTGCTGGCTCAGGGCCTGGTCACAACTACAAGTTTATTATTTTGTTTCTCCCACTGAGAGCAATCAACATGTTTTCAACTGGACAACACGGCACTAAACCTTTTTACATTCTGTGTGATAATGCAGTGAACACATGATTGTCTTGTAAGGGCCATGTAGTGGCCAAAGGTGGAAAGCTACACCCCAAGCTGTTTCTCGCCATGATGAGGTTTTTAATAATAATATTGGTATTCATTGTGGGTGGGGCTTAACTAATAAAAGAGCTTGTAGTGTGCAGGTGAGAGTCCCAAAATAGTGATAGACCATTGAAACCTTATCCCACTCCCAATTAATTGGACCCTTCAGGTCATATCCGGGAATCGGGACTAGAAATGGTATGGGAACCATTAACTAGAAGCACCTCTCCTGATGCTGGCCCCTACCCCCTTACTTCCGGCAGGGCCCTGGATTACAGCTGGTCTCTGGTATTTGTGCTGCAAGTCTGATCCTTGCACTACATTTGTGTACCCGGGAGTTTTATCTAAATGCCACCAAAATGTGATTCAGATATGTCTTTGAAGAAGCCATTGAATTGAACAAACTTTGAATCTTTGGGCTCCATTAACCTTTTTTCGTGGGTGTCAATAATTTCAGACAGCACAATGCAGTTTTTCATGATTCAGTTAGAAGCTTTGTGTACAGATTTGAATGCACGACTGAATGTGGTGTGAATGGATCCTATATCCTTGACCACCCCAGGGGACCCCCATTAAGGAGTATGGCTCTTGGGCTGCTGCAGTTATGACCACCACAGGGGCAGCTTTGGTTTTCTAGGGCTCTGATGTAATGAATATCTGAGAATAGCCCTAGAGAAGCAATGACATTAGGCAACCCAGAGGTGTGGCCTTAAGTCAGGTTTAGTGTTGAAGACTTTCTGACTTTTATCTATTGAGTATGAGTACCATAAAAACTACTGCCTAAGACTGTAGAAGACTTCAAGTATCCAGCAACCATAGTGGATGCCCATTTTCAAACTATTCAGTGTTTTTTATCGCCCTAGTGGGTCTAAGATACTAGAACCTGCAGTCCCACTCATGTCCCAACCTAGCACCACAAAGTACTAATGGGGTGCAGGTAAAGCACCCAGACTCCAATGCTGCCACTTACAGGTTTATCGACTGGCTTTGCAGCCCCATAACATGTAAGTCTATAGTAGACCCCGGCCCCATTCACTTTTTGTATCCTTTTTTATGTGGAGACCCTGCACACGGCACATGACTGGTCCCATCTCTATACGTCTCCCATTAATGGCTGGTCATAATAGGGGAAACTAGTGATGTGAGGAATCCATCGAGATGTTCTCATCCATCAGAAATCCCATTAAAGAGAACCTGTCGCTTTCCATAAATCTGTATTTTCCTTTGACATTGTGTAAATATGGCTGTTCTGGATCCAGTGGTTCTTTTTGTGTTCCTGCCCCTCTGTCCTTCTTCCTCGTATGTAAATTGTCTTTTTATCCAAGTGTGCTATGAGGAGTGGGATATATCGAGAAAATCCTCCCCACCCCCCAACCTGATGGACAGATGTGTGTACATCTCCTCTGATGGACAGATGTGTGTACATCTCCTCTGATGGACAGATGTGTGTACATCTCCTCTTGATGGACAGATGTGTGTACATCTCCTCTGATGGACAGATGTGTGTACATCTCATCTGATGGACAGATGTGTGTACATCTCCTCTGATGGACAGATGTGTGTACATCTCCTCTGATGGACAGATGTGTGTACATCTCCTCTGATGGACAGATGTGTGTACATCTCGTCTGATGGACAGATGTGTGTACATCTCCTCTGATGGACAGATGTGTGTACATCTCCTCTGATGGACAGATGTGTGTACATCTCCTCTGATGGACAGATGTGTGTACATCTCCTCTGATGGACAGATGTGTGTACATCTCCTCCGATGCACAGATGTGTGTACATCTCCTCTGATGGACAAATGTGTGTACATCTCCTCTAATGGAGGCGGCTCTGTGGGTCATTATTACACATATAGGGGTTGTCCAGCACTTCTGCACCAGGCAGTGACTTTGCTCTGGGAGATATCAGTCAGGACGTGTATATGATTCATATAAATCGTGTATCTGTCCTATCCTGATAAATAGGTGCATAATTTGGCACAAATCCTCCTAAGTTTCTCCTCTTCTCACTATAGCTGGTTTTAGTGAATGCGCCATTGTGATCATTCCTGACCCCCTGTTTTGTCCTGTAGCTACTTGATGTCCCTGCGACACCTCTTTAGCAATTTTCCTCTTTTTCCTGAGTCTCCTGTGTTCTACTTCTCTCTGACCTGCTCTTCAGTCTTCTTTCAGGCAGGTAGTGTATTATATAGGACCCATACAATGTGAGTGCCCCCATCACCGAGACAGACCCCCATAGTGATGTGACTTGGGACAGGTGACATTATCATGGCCGGACCTATACGAGAATGACCCCCATAGTAACATGACTAGGGACAGACAAGTATCGTTGATGACCAGCACTCAGTCCTTATTGTTGTGATGGTGCTATTGCGGTAAGGATCAGAGATCCTCAGTCTATTAATGGAGAAATCCAAGCACTCATCGAGTCACGATTAGTTGCTTAGCAAGTGGTTTATTGAAGACATACATAGGGTGAATGGTGACAGCAAACGTTTCGGTCCCCTATTGGACCTTTATCAATACGTCACTGTGGTTCTTTGATGAGGAGGTAAGGCTGGTTAAGGGTGCTTTCACACCACTATTTTTGCATTTCCGATGCTGTCCGAAAAAAATCGGACAGCATCGGACCGATTTTCGGATCCTATGGATCCCTATGGGGATCGGACCGAATCGGATGTGCACTAAATGCCATCCGATTTGGTCCGATCCGATTCTGCCCGATTTTGGCCGATTTTTTTCAGGAGAAAAAAATCGTTGCCTGCAACAATTTTTTCATCCGATTACAAAATCTGACAGAGTCGGATCGGACCAAATCGGATGGCATTTAGTGCACATCCGATCTGACCCGATCCCTAACATGGGGCCCTATGGAGAAAGGTCCGAGGAAACATGTATGTCTCCTCAGACCCCATTTTACTGTACTGAGCAAGCTCAGTACAGTAAAACTGCTCCTGGGAGCACAAGGGTTAAAAAGAAAAAAAAAAAAAAGTTTATTCTCACCTGCCCCCGAGCCCCCGCTGTCCCCCGCCGTCTTCCGCCATCTTCCTCTAGGTTCCCGGTGGCTCCCGCAGGCTGCCGCAGGCTCCGGTGTCAGCAGAGGTGTACCTCTGCTGTACAGGACCTGCGGTGATGTCACAGTCATGTGACCGCGAGTTCACCATGGTGAACCCGCGGTCACGTGACTGACATAACCGCAGGTCCTATGTACAGCAGAGGTACACCTCTGCTGACTCCGGCAGCCTGCGGAAGCCACCGGGAACCACCGGGAACCTAGAGGAAGACGGCGGGGGACAGCGGGGGCTCGGGGGCAGGTGAGAATAAACTTTTTTTTTTTTCTTTTTTTGCAGCCCGGCGCGCGATTTTATGCCGGAATCGGGTGCCTATTTGGCACCCGATTCCAGGCATCAGAAGGGAGCCGATGCTGTCCGATTTATATCGGACAGCATCGGCTCCCTAAAAATCGTAGTGTGAACGCACCCTAAGATGGAGTACTGGCTAGGTGTGATGGTATATGTTGAGAACTTGTTGATCTTCTGAACTGGTAATTCAGTTGTGTCATCTGGGATGTTGGTTTCAGTTTGCTTATAAAGTAGCCTTATGTGCTGTCAGTGTGTCCACACTTATTTGTGCTGTCCTGCTTTTGCAGAATCCTGGTCCCAGTCTATAGTGTTGTAGCCGTTTTATAATGGTAGAAGCTTAGAGCCTGTCCCCCTAAGTGTTTGGTACTATGTTGTCCCTGGGTCTTCTGTTGGATAGACACCTTTCAGCGGTGGGGAGAGTGAATGCCAGCACGGTCCGTGCTTATGGCAGAGACTCCTTTTCCTCCTTTTCCTGAGTCTCCTGTGTTCTACTTCTCTCTGACATGCTCTTCAGTCTTCTTTCAGGTAGTGTATTATATAGGACCCATACAATGTGAGTGCCCCCATCACCGAGACAGACCCCCATAGTGATGTGACTTGGGACAGGTGACATTATCATGGCCGGTCCTATACGAGAATGACCCCCATAGTAACATGACTAGGGACAGGTGACGTTATCATGGCTGGAGTCATGTGACCCACTCTGTGTATAGCGCCCCCTATAGACCTGGTCCTGCAGTCGCCATATATATAGATGAGACACTTTATTAGATGCCGGATCAAGTCTGGTTCTAGTTCTGGAGGTTTGAGAGATTGTCACTGTGTAGGGTGAATTGCAGACAAATAAAACACAAAACACAATATATAATCTCTAATTTTTTTATTTATTTTTTTTTGGAATAGCAATAAGCAACATTGTAATGAAAATATTACCGGTCTGTCAATAAATTAAGAGTCACGGTGACTCTCAGGTCTGATGGAGACCACAGAACTTGCTGCGGACATTGCGGACCTGATGAGCCACCAGACCCAGAGATCCAGAGGAAGGCGAAGAAAACCCCCGGAGTTCTACCTCAGGGGGGTAAAAAATTCCTTCCTGACCCCAGTTCTGGCGATCGGATATCTCCCTGGATCACGTGTGACCTGCTGCTTATTGAAGTATATCTGTATGTAATTATAAGCTGAGGAGAACCGACCTGGAAAGGAAAAGACATGCATCCTGCCCCTAGGAGCTCATAATCCAGTACAGTGGATGCTTTTATCAATATACAATAAGCATTCACTCCATATTTAATAAAGCATACACACACATACATTAATTCTTATCTATCCAGCTAATTGAATGGTGTAATGGTATCCCTTTCTCATGTACAGCACCTTGGAATCAATGGTGCTGTATACATAAATAATAATAATAATAATAATGATAATACTAGCTAATAGGATGACGACAGCTGTCCAGACCTGCGTCCCACCAACACACAGTAAAATCCGATCACCTCGTTGATACGAGGGCGCTAAACTGACGGGGGACAGCAGCTGGGACCCTATTTTCAAAGATGATGTTCTCCACCCATCTCTCAAAAAATCTGTTGGGTCTTCAGCAGAGATGGGTAGTCGAGCTGCGCTATCAGACAGTCATCTTTGATGTGATCATCCTATGGTTCACCGCAACATGTGAACATGGCCTTAAACTTAAGCATTCACTCCATCTTTAATAAAGCATACACACACATACATTAATTCTTAACTATCCAGCTAATTGAAAGGAGTAATGGTATCCCTTTCTCATCTAAAGCCCCATGAAATCAATGGTGCTGCATAAATAAATAATAATAATTATAGTTAATAGGATGACAACAGCTGTCCAGACCTGTGTCTCACCAACACACAGTAAATTTCAATCACCTCGTTGATACGAGATAGCGAAACTGAAATGAGGGAGGACAGCAGCTGGGACCCTATTTTCAAAAATGATGTCCTCCACCCATCTCTCAAAAAAGCTGTTGGGTCTTCAGCAGAGATGGGTAGTCGAGCTGTGCTATCAGACAGTCATCTTTGATGTGATCATCCTATGGTTCACCGCAACATGTGAACATGGCCGTAAACTTAAGCATTCACTCCATCTTTAATAAAGCATACACACACATACATTAATTCTTATCTATCCAGCTAATTGAAAGGAGTAATGGTATCCCTTTCTCGTGTACAGTACCATGGAATCAATGGTGCTGCATAAATAAATAATAATAATGATAATAATAGCTAATAGGATGACAACAGCTGTCCAGACCTGTGTCCCACCAACACACAGTAAATTCCGATCATGTCGTTGATACGAGGGCGCTAAACTGAGGGGGACAGCAGCTGGGACCCTATTTTCAAAGATGATGTCCTCCACCCATCTCTCAAAAAAGCTGTTGGGTCTTCAGCAGAGATGGGTAGTCGAGCTGCGATATCAGACAGTCATCTTTGATGTAATCATCTTATGGTTCAACGAAACATATGAACATGGCCTTAAACTTAAGCATTCACTCCATCTTTAATAAAGCATACACACACATACATTAATTCTTATCTATCCAGCTAATTGAAAGGAGTAATGGTATCCCTTTCTCATCTAAAGCACCATGAAATCAATGGTGCTGCATAAATAAATAATAATTATTATAGTTAATAGGATGACGACAGCTGTCCAGACCTGTGTCTCACCAACACACAGTAAATTTCAATCACCTCGTTGATACGAGATAGCGAAACTGAAATGAGGGAGGACAGCAGCTGGGACCCTATTTTCAAAGATGATGTCTTCCACCCATCTCTCAAAAAAGCTGTTGGGTCTTCAGCAGAGATGGGTAGTCGAGCTGCGCTATCAGACGGTCATCTTTGATGTGATCATCCTATGGTTCACCGCAACATGTGAACATGGCCGTAAACTTAAGCATTCACTCCATCTTTAATAAAGCATACACACACATACATTAATTCTTATCTATCCAGCTAATTGAAAGGAGTAATGGTATCCCTTTCTATGTACAGTACCATGGAATCAATGGTGCTGCATAAATAAATAAATAATAATAATAATAATGATAATAGCTAATAGGATGACGACAGCTGTCCAGACCTGCATCCCACCAACACACAGTAAATTCCGATCACCTCGTTGATACGAGGGCGCTAAATTGAGGGGGGACAGCAGCTGGGACCCTGTTTTCAAAGATGATGTCCTCCACCCATCTCTCAAAAAAGCTGTTGGGTCTTCAGCAGAGATGGGTAGTCGAGCTGCGCTATCAGACGGTCGTCTTTGATGTGATCATCTTAAGGTTCAACGCAACATGTGAACATGGCCTTAAACTTAAACATTCACTCCATCTTTAATAAAGCATACACACATAAATTCTTATCTATCCAGCTAATTGAAAGGAGTAATTGTATCCCTTTCTCATGTAAAGCACCATGAAATCAATGGTGCTGCATAAATAAATAATAATAATTATAGTTAATAGGATGACGACAGCTGTCCAGACCTGTGTCTCACCAACACACAGTAAATTTCAATCACCTCGTTGATATGAGAGAGCTAAACTGAAATGAGGGGGGACAGCAGCTGGGACCCTATTTTCAAAGATGATGTCCTCCACCCATCTCTCAAAAAAGCTGTTGGGTCTTCAGCAGAGATGGGTAGTCGAGCTGCGCTATCAGACGGTCATCTTTGATGTGATCATTTTATGGTTCAACGCAACATGTGAACATGGCCTTAAACTTAAACATTCACTCCATCTTTAATAAAGCATACACACACATACATTAATTCTTATCTATCCAGCTAATTGAAAGGAGTAATGGTATCCCTTTCTCATGTAAATCACCATGAAATCAATGGCGCTATATAAATAAATAATAATAATAATAATAATTATAGTTAATAGGATGACGACAGCTGTCCAGACCTGTGTCTCACCAACACGCAGTAAATTCAATCACCTCGTTGATACGAGAGAGCTAAACTGAAATGAGGGGGGACAGCAGCTAAGAATCTTTTTTCAAAGATGATGTCCTCCACACATCTCTCAAAAAAGCTGTTGGGTCTTCAGCAGACATGGGTAGTAGAGCTGCGCTATCAGACGGTCATCTTTGATGTGATCATCTTATGATTCAACGCAACATGTGAACATGGCCTTAAACTTAAACATTCACTCCATCTTTAATAAAGCATACACACACATACATTAATTCTTATCTATCCAGCTAATTGAAAGGAGTAATGGTATCCCTTTCTCATGTACAGAACCATGGAATCAATGGTGCTGTATAAATAAATAATAATAATTATAATAATAATGATAATAATAGCTAATAGGATGACGACAGCTATCCAGACCTGCGTCCCACCAACACACAGTAAATTCCGATCACCTCGTTGATACGAGGGCGCTAAACTGACGGGGGACAGCAGCTGGGACCCTATTTTCAAAGATGATGTCCTCCACACATCTCTCAAAAAAGCTGTTGGGTCTTCAGCAGAAATGGGTAGTCGAGCTGCGCTATCAGACGGTCATCTTTGATGTGATCATCCTATGGTTGAATGCAACATGTGAAATGGCCTTAAACTTAAGCATTCACTCCATCTTTAATAAAGCATACACACACATAAATTCTTATCTATCCAGCTAATTGAAAGGAGTAATTGTATCCCTTTCTCATGTAAAGCACCATGAAATCAATGGTGCTGCATAAATAATAATAATAATTATAGTTTATAGGATGACGACAGCTGTCCAGACCTGCGTCTCACCAACACACGGTAAATTTCAATCACCTCGTTGATACGAGAGAGCTAAACTGAAATGAGGAGGGGACAGCAGCTGGGCCCTCTTTTCAAAGATGATGTCCTCCACCCATCTCTCAAAAAAGCTGTTGGGTCTTCAGCAGAGATGGGTAGTAGAGCTGGGCTATCAGACGGTCATTTTTGATGTGATCATCCTATGGTTCAACTCAACATGTGAACATGGCCTTAAACTTAAACATTCACTCCATCTTTAAAGGGATCCTGTCACCCCAAAACGCATGTAAACCTATTAAAACCTGTCCCTAGAGCATATTAACACTATCCCTACACTCTTTTTACCTCCTAAATGCAGTAAGTGACATTGAATAAAAACGTTTTATAAGTACCTGATTAGTGCTGATAATGAGTGACTATCTATTCATAGTCACTCATCAAGACTGCCCCTCTGCTTCATATCACGCCTATTCAGGCGTGATCGTCAGCCTAGATTCAAATTGCCGCCTCCCTGCCGTGCCCTGTGTCGTCCGAGGCTGCAGTGTGGCTGGTGACGCGATCCGCGTCATTCCCGGCGCCTGGTGACGTATTTAGACCGGCGCCGCGCTGTTAGCTTCAAAATGCGCACTGCGCATGCGCATTGGGCATGCGCAGTGCGCATTTTGAAGCTAACAGCGCGGCGCCGGTCTAAATACGTCACCAGGCGCCGGGAATGACGCGGATCGCGTCACCAGCCACACTGCAGCCTCGGACGAGACAGGGCACGGCAGGGAGGCGGCAATTTGAATCTAGGCTGACGATCACGCCTGAATAGGCGTGATATGAAGCAGAGGGGCAGTCTTGATGAGTGACTATGAATAGATAGTCACTCATTATCAGCACTAATCAGGTACTTATAAAACGTTTTTATTCAATGTCACTTACTGCATTTAGGAGGTAAAAAGAGTGTAGGGATAGTGTTAATATGCTCTAGGGACAGGTTTTAATAGGTTTACAGGTGTTTTGGGGGTGACAGGATCCCTTTAATAAAGCATACACACATAAATTCTTATCTATCCAGCTAATTGAAAGGAGTAATTGTATCCCTTTCTCATGTAAAGCACCATGAAATCAATGGTGCTGCATAAATAAATAATAATAATTATAGTTGATAGGATGACGACAGCTGTCCAGACCTGTGTCTCACCAACACACAGTAAATTTCAATCACCTCGTTGATACGAGAGAGCTAAACTGAAATGAGGGGGGACAGCAGCTGGGACCCTATTTTCAAAGATGATGTCCTCCACACATCTCTCAAAAAAGCTGTTGGGTCTTCAGCAGAGATGGGTAGTAGAGCTGCGCTATCAGACGGTCATCTTTGATGTGATCATCTTATGGTTCAACGCAACATGTGAACATGGCCTTAAACTTAAACATTCACTCCATCTTTCATAAAACATACACACATACATTAATTCTTATCTATCCAGCTAATTGAAAGGAGTAATGGTATCCCTTTCTCATGTACAGAACCATGGAATCAATGGTGCTGTATAAATAAATAACAATAATTATAATAATAATGATAATAATAGCTTATAGGATGACGACAGCTATCCAGACCTGCGTCCCACCAACACACAGTAAATTCCGATCACCTCGTTAATACGAGGGCGCTAAACTGACGGGGGACAGCAGCTGGGACCCTATTTTCAAAGATGATGTCCTCCACCCATCTCTCAATAAAGCTGTTGGGTCTTCAGCAGAAATGGGTAGTCGAGCTGCGCTATCAGACGGTCATCTTTGATGTGATCATCCTATGGTTGAATGCAACATGTGAACATGGCCTTAAACTTAAGCATTCACTCCATCTTTAATAAAGCATACACACACATAAATTCTTATCTATCCAGCTAATTGAAAGGAGTAATTGTATCTCTTTCTCATGTAAAGCACCATGAAATCAATGGTGCTGCATAAATAATAATAATAATTATAGTTTATAGGATGACGACAGCTGTCCAGACCTGCGTCTCACCAACACACGGTAAATTTCAATCACCTCGTTGATACGAGAGAGCTAAACTGAAATGAGGGGGGGACAGCAGCTGCGCCCTCTTTTCAAAGATGATGTCCTCCACCCATCTCTCAAAAAAGCTGTTTGGTCTTCAGCAGAGATGGGTAGTAGAGCTGGGCTATCAGACGGTCATTTTTGATGTGATCATCCTATGGTTCAACTCAACATGTGAACATGGCCTTAAACTTAAGCATTCACTCCATCTTTAATAAAGCATACACACACATAAATTCTTATCTATCCAGCTAATTGAAGGAGTAATTGTATCCCTTTCTCATCTAAAGCACCATGAAATCAATGGTGCTGCAAAAATAATGATAATAATTATAGTTAATAGGATGACGACAGCTGTCCAGACCTGCGTCTCACCAACACACAGTAAATTTCAATCTCCTCGTTGATACGAGAGAGCTAAACTAAAATGAGGGGGGGCATCAGCTGGGACCCTATTTTCAAAGATGATGTCCTCCACCCATCTCTCAAAAAAGCTGTTGGGTCTTCAGCAGAGATGGGTAGTCGAGCTGGGCTATCAGCCGGTCATCTTTGATGTGATCATCCTATGGTTCAACGCAACATGCAAACATAGCTTTAGACTAAGCATTCACCCCATCTTTAATGACATTTAGTCTTATCTATACAGGTAATTGAATGGAGTAATGGTATCCCTTTCTCATGTACAGCACCATGGAATCAATGGTGGAACCTATTTTCAGAGATGATATCCTCCACCCAACTCTCAAAAAGCTGTTGGGTCTTTAGGACAGATGGGTAGTCGAGCTGGAAATTCAGACGATCAACGCTGTAGATGCTGTGCCATCCGTCCTATGGTACATCATGTGTCCTGGAGGGGAGAGATACTCACCTAGACTTGTCACCTTCGTACTGTCAGGACCTAAAATCAAAGTGATTCAGGTTCAGAACTTTGTCCTTTCTATTCTAATCATGATGTCATAGAATGTCAGTGATGTCATGGAATGTCGGTGATGTCACGGAATGTCGGTGATGTCATGTGCCTTGTGATGTCATTAGAATGGTCACACCTGCTTTATGGATCAAGGGAGAGTTCATTTAATAAATAGGCAAAGACCCTCATTTAATAATCATGAGACACACTTAAAGGGTCCCTTCTATTTTATCCATATTATTTAGTGACCTATGTCCTAAAGGAAAACTCAGGACTCCATACTGCCCATTCCTGACAACTCACAGGTCACCCGGTGATCCATCAACAGGGAAAAATTAGCTGACTACAGAGAGTAATACCATTCACAACTAGATTTGTTACAAAATGCTATAATTTGTCCATGAAACAGGCAAAACTACCCAAAAATGGAGCCATATGGAGTTGTCCCCACCTACAGTATGTGTGCATATATATGTTTACATAACATATATGTGGGTATACATACATACGTACATTCAACTTATTAGAGCAGACTCTACAAACCGTTATTAAATAGTCACCCTCCTAATATAGGGGGCCGTAATACAACGTGTGTCCTGTAGGGGAAGCTACTTCCCTCAGTAATAACAGCTGATTGCGGGAGGTTTTAGTTGCCATAACACCCTTATAGTAGAGCACTCCCTACCTGGACTCATCTCCTTCCGGCTGTCAGTTCCAAGTGGCACAATATGCCTCCGGAGCAGATCTCTGCACATTCTATATCAATTGTGATGTCATTCAGAGTCTATGATGTCATCATAACTGCCTGATACTGTACTAGCTCCAAGATGGTGAATGTGTCTATAAAATAGGTTCATAAGTGGATCACAATATTTGATTAATGTGTCAAAGTCTGTTATAAAGGGTTGTCCGGTGAAATCAAGCTATCTCCTATCCTAATGTTACTACCTTCATTTTTTAAGCCAGTCTGAGCCCTTTGGATGGGGTACAAAAAATGTCTTTTATGGACATTCCCTTTTAATATGTTCCTTCCCTTTTGAATGACCAAACACAGGTTTTCACCCAATCATGATAGGCATTGTAGTGCCCACGGGCGGTATCACAGACCCTAAATGACATAAATACCTCATATCCTATTTCAGTCTTCGCTGTAGTTCTGGCATTATATCCAAGAACCAGACAACTCAGGACGAGTTGATGAATTGGTGGGAAAGCCCAAAAAGTCACATAAAATAATCCTACATTTGGTAACTATACCAGTAATGTAATGATGGATCCTCCCAAATGTAATTATTAACTACAGAGGAAAATCATCTGAATCTTAGAAATGCTCATTAATATTTTTTGAGGGAATCACTGGACTGGAAAATGTAACGCTGCTGAATTAGGAAAATAATGGGGCCAATAGGAAGATTCAGCACCTGGTAGTGGCCGGCTGGTCCTGAGCATTACGGGCGGCTCTGACAGCAGATACAGGTTTATTAATCTTATTTTTATCAATAGCAGAAGTTCTCAGCCACGAGCCAAAGTACAAGCCCAATGCATGGTATCTGCCAGTCCTTCACAATATGGCCGACCCTATATTGCCAGTTGTCCTGCAGTCCCCAATACTGTTTGACAGTCCCTGGAGTTTTCTACAGAAAGGATTTTGTCCCAGTGACCCATCCACACCTGGGAATAGGAGCTGACAATCTGTAGACAATCTGTAGCTCTGCAGCACTTGCCCCTTCTCCTCTCCCCTAAAAAGGTTGTAATACCGCATGTGTCCTGTAGGGACAGAGACATCCCCCTGCAATAACAGCTGATTGCGGGAGGTTTTGGCTTCCATAACTCTGTAATAGTAGAGCACTCCCTACCTGGATTCGTCCCCTCCAGCTGTGAGGTTCAAGTGGCACAAGAGGTCTCCCGAGCAGATCTCTGCACATTCTATATCAGTTGTGATGTCATCCAGAGCTATGATGTCATCATAACTGCCTGATACTGTACTAGCTCCAAGATGGTGAATGTGCCTATAAAATAGGTTCATAAGTGGATCACAGTATTTGATTTGTGTCAAAATCCATTATAAGGGGTTATCCGGTGAAATCAAGTTATCTCCTATCCAAAACCACAAAAAGAACATAACGGTCAGACGTCCATTTATGCAATTCAATAATAGTTTTTATTGGTCACATCAGGAATTTTTAGAGGAAGTTAAAAAGTGCAAGTGCAGTATATTTTACATATAAGGCGATATAGCAGCATTTTTTTTTATATGTCTAAAATAAGACAATTACAAGGCATACAGATGTACAAAAAATTATCTATATACCGTATATACTAGTGTATAAGCCGACCCGTGTATAAGCCGACCCCCCTACTTTTGCCCCCAAAAACTGGGAAAACCTATTGACTCGCGTATAAGCCTAGGGTGGACAATGCAGCAGCTACCGGTACTGAAAAAAATTTTAAAAATGAAAATAGATACAAATAAAATGTTGAACTTTTATTTTAAATAGTAAACTACCAATGCAGCAGACCACCGTCCTGTTATAAAACCCCCTATCACTGGTATATAGCCCACCATCCCTGTATATAGCAGCCATAACTAGTATACAGTTGCCGCCAGCAGGGGTAACACGGAGGCTTCCCCCAGCAGGGGTAACACAGAGGCTTCCCCCAGCAGGGGTAACACAGAGGCTTCCCCCAGCAGGGGTAACACAGAGGCTTCCCCCAGCAGGGGTAACACAGAGGCTTCCCCCAGCAGGGGTAACACAGAGGCTTCCCCCAGCAGGGGTAACACAGAGGCTTCCCCCAGCAGGGGTAACACAGAGGCTTCCCCCAGCAGGGGTAACACAGAGGCTTCTCCCAGCAGGGGTAACACAGAGGCTTCCCCCAGCAGGGGTAACACAGAGGCTTCCCCCAGCAGGGGTAACACAGAGGCTTCCCCCAGCAGGGGTAACACAGAGGGCCCCAGCAGGGGTAATACAGAGGCCCCCAGGAGGGGTAATACAGAGGCCCCCAGGAGGGGTAATACAGAGGGCCCCAGCAGGGGTAATACAGAGGGCCCCCAGCAGGGGTAATACAGAGGCCCCCAGCAGGGGTAATACAGAGGCCCCCAGCAGGGGTAATACAGAGGCCCCCAGCAGGGGTAATACAGAGGCCCCCAGCAGGGGTAATACAGAGGCCCCCAGCAGGGGTAATACAGAGGGCCCCAGCAGGGGTAATACAGAGCCTCCCCCCAGCAGGGGTAATCTCACCCCCTCGGTGTGCAGGCACCCGGGTCCTCCAGCTGCTCCGTCTGCAAGCGCGGCTTCTAATACCGGCGTCCTCCCGCGCACCCGGGTCCTCCAGCTGCTCCGTCTGCAAGCGCGGCTTCTAATACCGGCGTCCCTCCGCGCCACCCGGGTCCTCCAGCTGCTCCGTCTGCAAGCGCGGCTTCTAATACCGGCGTCCTCCCGCTCTTCCTGTTTGATTGCGATCATGTGACCGGTCACATGATCGCAATCAAACAGGAAGAGCGGGAGGACGCCGGTATTAGAAGCCGCGCTTGCAGACGGAGCAGCTGGAGGACCCGGGTGCCTGCACACCGAGGGGGTGAGATTACCCCTGCTGGGGGGAGCCTCTGTATACATGGGGGGGGGTGGCAGGGAGACAGCGGGGGAGGCTATACTGTGCTGGGGAGCAGCAATGTACTATGCGCTGCTCCCCATGCATAATTAATGAGCGGCACCACGTGACGTGCCGCTCATTCTGCAGCCTCCCCCCGCCTCCTCCTGCCTCCTGCAGTACCCGGACAACAGCCCCCACCACACCACACAGTATATACTCGTGTATAAGCCGAGGGGGGACTTTTCAGCCCAATTTTTGGGCTGAAAAAGTCGGCTTATACACAAGTATATACGGTAATTCTGTATTTAAGAGCCATTTATATCCTTGTTAGTTTACCTACAAGAAATCCAGATCTCTATATGGAGTACACACTACAGCTTACATCTCTAAGCATTGTACATCTAAGCATTGTACATCTTATCGTCTGCATTACAGGTTATAGTCAAGTCAGGCGAGGACACCAGGTTGGTGAAGCAGCGTCATTATCAGGTAGTAATCAGTTGTGTGCCATTACAGGTTGTTGTATCTGTGGTTTACTTGTGAGCTGGTTTCCATGTGTGATTAGGTCTGTGTACATGTTATTGAATTAGGGTACTTTCACACTAGCGTTTTTTTTAAATCGCGGCAGATGCGGTGAAAAAAACCACATCTGCCGCGATTACCGCATACCGGCTGCACTTGCGGCACGGTTGCGGCACAGTTGCGGCAAGCCCCATACAATGTATAGGCGGGCTTGCGGCAGGTGCGGCAAGTGCGGTTTTGGCACTTGCGGCAGGTGCGGCCGCGAAAAAAAAAACACTCACATACACACACTTTTACACACACTCATACACAGACTCTCATACACACTCATATACACACACTCATATACACACACTCATATACACACACTTTCTCATACATACTCACATACACACACACTCATACATACACACTCATATACGCATACACTCTCATACACACACACACTCATACACACACACCCATATACACCCACTCTTATACACCCACTCACTCTCTCATACACACACTCTCTCATACACACACACACACTCACTCATACACACACACATACTCTTACACACTCACATACACACACTTTTACACACACTCATACACAGACTCTCATCACACTCATATACACACACACTCATACACACTCATATGCACACACTCATATACACACTTTCTCATACATACTCACATACACACTCACACACTCACACACACACACACACACACACACACTTTCTCATACACACTCTCAGACACACACTCATATACACACACACTCTCATACACACAGTCACACTCTCTCTCTGTCACACACACACTTTAATGATACTGGCATCCACTATGCAGGGGGCCGCCACGGTGCACTTTGTAAGGGACCGCCATGGTGCGTTGTGTAAAGGAGCGCCACGGTGCAGTGTGCTGGGGACTGCGGCTTTATTATCACTTCCTGTGGCTGCTATGACAAGCTCCAAGTCTCCTTCCCTCAGCTACAGTTGTGGCCAAAAGTATTGACACCCCTGCAATTCTGTCAGATAATACTCCGTTTCTTCCTGAAAATGATTGCAATCACAAATTCTTTGGTATTATTATCTTCATTTAATTTGTCTTCAATGAAAAAACGCAAAAAGAATTGTCCTAAAGCCAAATTGGATATAATTCCGCACCAAACATAAAAAGGGGGTGGACAAAAGTATTGGCACTGTTAGAAAAATCATGTGATGCTTCTCTAATTTGTGTAATTAACAGCACCTGTAACTTACCTGTGGCACCTACCAGGTGTTGGCAATAACTAAATCACACTTGCAGCCAGTTGACATGGATTAAAGTTGACTCAACCTCTGTCCTGTGTCCTTGTGTGTACCACATTGAGCATGGAGAAAAGAAAGAAGACCAAAGAACTGTCTGAGGACTTGAGAAACCAAATTGTGAGGAAGCATGAGCAATCTCAAGGCTACAAGTCCATCTCCAAAGACCTGAATGTTCCTGTGTCTACCGTGCGCAGTGTCATCAAGAAATTTAAAGCCCATGGCACTGTGGCTAATCTCCCTAGATGTGGACGGAAAAGAAAAATTGACAAGAGATTTCAACGCAAGATTGTGCGGATGGTGGATAAAGAACCTCGACTAACATCCAAACAAGTTCATGCTGCCCTGCAGTCTGAGGGTACAACAGTGTCAACCTGTACTATCTGTCGGCGTCTGAATGAAAAGGGACTGTATGGTAGGATACTCAGGAAGACCCCACTTCTTACCCCGAGACATAAAAAAGCCAGGCTGGAGTTTGCCAAAACTTACCTGAGAAAGCCTAAAACATTTTGGAAGAATGTTCTCTGGTCAGATGAGACAAAAGTAGAGCTTTTTGGGCAAAGGCATCGACATAGAGTTTACAGGAGAAAAAAAGAGGCATTCAAAGAAAAGAACACGCTCCCTACAGTCAAACATGGCGGAGGTTCCCTGATGTTTTGGGGTTGCTTTGCTGCCTCTGGCACTGGACTGCTTGACCGTGTGAATGGCATTATGAAGTCTGAAGACTACCAACAAATTTTGCAGCATAATGTATGGCCCAGTGGGAGAAAGCTGGGTCTCCATCAGAGGTCATGGGTCTTCCAGCAGGACAATGACCCAAAACACACTTCAAAAAGCACTAGAAAATGGTTTGAGAAAGCACTGGAGACTTCTAAGGTGGCCAGCAATTAGTCCAGACCTGAATCCCATAGAGCACCTGTGGAGAGATCTAAAAATGGCAGTTTGGAGAAGGCACCCTTCAAATATCAGGGACCTGGAGCAGTTTGCCATAGAAGAATGGTCTAAAATTCCAGCAGAGCATTGTAAGAAACTCATTGATGGTTACTGGAAGCGGTTGATCGCAGTTATTTTGGCTAAATGTTGTGCAACCAAGTATTAGGCTGAGGGTGCCAATACTTTTGTCTGGCCCATTTTTGGGGTTTTGTGTGAAATGATCAATGTTTTGTTTTTGTTTCATTCTCTTTTGTGTTTTTTCATTGAAGACAAATTAAAAGAAGATAATACCAAAGAATTTGTGATTGCAATCATTTTCAGGAAGAAACTGAGTATTATCTGACAGAATTGCAGGGGTGTCAATACTTTTGGCCACAACTGTACATCAATGGAAGCCGGCTGTCGGTACAACAGTTTAGTTCTTTAGTATCGGTTCATTAAAGGACAAATCACAGAGTCAATAAACAATTTTAAGGCTTCTTTACTATAACTGTTGAATGTGTGAGTTGGGAGTGGGCTTTTTACATTGACACATTTGGCTGCAGGCTGCTCGCCTCGCCTGTTACCTTCATACTCGAGCCCTTAAGCATCATTGATGCACGCCATGAATTCAAAGAGTCTTTTGGTCAATTCTATCCCTACCCCAATTATGGGGATAAATCCATAGGACCAACAGGGAACTAGACTGCGCTCACAATGGAGATCCGTCTATCTTCGGACCACTGCTTGGGGTCCATCAACCGACACCGGAGAGGACAGCTGCTGTTCGGTATCCGCCAGGGGCAGGTGTCAATCATCAACACTGAGGAAACATGCTTGGCTGAGGTTTTGTTCCATGATCTAAATGATGGGCCTATCCTGGGGTAAACTTTAGGGCCTGAACAATTTAAATGGGGGCTTAGATTCCGGATACTATCTCCTACTGGGGAACTTTCCTCTCGTCTTACATGGTTTCAGCACAGCTGTGCTTGTTGTCTTCAGTTTCAACAGGTACATGTTCAGCCTCCTCTATATCCCCCCTCGAGAGTGGAAGAAGGGTGGCTGGATTCAGAGTGTTACACCTCTTGAGGGTGATGTTGTTTGGCAGCAATAAAGAGCATTGTAAACGGAGATGACGCTGTGCAGTGAGGTGTCTTGGCTGGACTTGGTCAAGGACGGTTTTAATATCATGGGGTGCATGGACCACAGTGGGGTGGCCTAGAATGACGTCTGCAGTCTTGTCCAAGAGTGCTCTGGCGGCATGCACTGCCTTAAGGCAGACAGGAGATGTACGGGCCACTGGATCCAGATGGCAAGAATAGTATCCTAAGGGTCTCTGGCGACCTCCGTGGTCCTGTGTCAAGACTCCTGCTGCATGTCCATCATTTTCTGAAATATACAGATTGAACGGGAGATCATAGTTCGGGAGCCCAAAGCCGTGGCACTGACAATCTGTTGTTTGAGAAGTTCAAAGAGTCCTGCTGTTGTTGGTATATGGCAGCGGTTTCAGCTTCATAGAACGAATGTCCAGTCTTCAGGGCATCATAGAGAGGCTGCAAAGTCCTTGAGGCATCAGGGATCCATTGGCAGCAGTAAGTAATGAGGCCTAGAAAAGATTGTAGTTGACTAATATTCTTGGGATATTGCAGGGCTTCAACAGCGGCTTTGCGCTGTTCAGTTAGATGTTTGGTACCTTGAGAGATACAATGACCTAAGAATAGGACCGTGGTTGGCAATATTGAAGCTTGTCCTTGGAAACCTTGCAATGGATAGACGCCAGGTATAACAGTAAGGAGTATGAGAGGTGCCTGCACTGTTCAAAAGTGTCTGCACAAAGGAGTAGGTCATCAACGTACTGCAACAGAGTAATTCCAGGGTTGGCATCTCTCCACGGTTGTAGACATTATTGCATGGCTGAGTAAATTGATTGGGCTGTTCTGTGGCCCTTGTGGCATCACGGTCAATGTTAACTGTCGGCCTTGGAAGGTAAATGCAAAGAGATACTGACAGTCAGGATGTAATGGGACGCTGAAAAAGGCATTTGCAAGGTCAATAACCGTAAAATAGGCAGCTTCAGGCGGAATGGCAGACAGCAAGGTGTGTGGGTTAGGAACCACTGGTGTTTCCAAAATGGTAGCAGCATTTAAAGCCCGAGATCTTGGACCAGTCTGAATTTGGGTGATTGACCTTTGAGCACCTTCTTCTGTACTGGGAACAGAGGAGTATTGCTTTCAGAGATACAGGGGACAAGTGCACCTTGTGCAATCAGGGCATCAATCTGGACCTTGAGTGAGTCCTCTTGGATAGCCTTCAATGGATATTGTGGGATCCTGGGCAATGGAACTCCTGGCTTACGGTGTACCCAGACCGGGGCCACTGGCAGTCGCCTATATCATCAGGTCCCGTAGACCAAAGGGCGGGAGGTATATCTGTAGGTAGTTGTGATTGGTCAAATTGCATTCCAGCAAATAGGAGTGGAAACGCCCTGAGCAAGCAGACTTCTTCTTGAGTATATGGGTTATTAAGTTGAAGGGACATCCCGCCATGTTCAAAGATAATTGAAGCTCTCATTATTTTCAGAAGATCTGCCCCCAAAAGGTTGACTGGACAGGTGTCAGATACTAACAATCTGGTAGTTAGTTCTGGAAATGGGGCCAATGGGACTGGGACTGTCAGGGGTGCTTTAATAGAGTTACCTTCTATCCCAATGCAAGACAGGTAGTCTGTGGAAAGAGGGAGATCATGGGGAAGGTCCTTCCGTGTGTCTGGGCCGCACCCGTGTCCACCAGGAAATCAACTGGAGTAGAGCCTACCATTAAGGTAACAGTACCACAAGGAGACTTGGGTTCCAAGGACGGCAGGGTAGGCACGGGCTGGCCTGGACTTCATGCATTGGGGAATTGGGCCTGTTGATATTGTTGTCGTGGGACAGTCATTACATCATTGGAGTTGCGCTGGAAATGGCCCTGTGGTGGTCCCTGCTGGCGGGACCGGCATTGCCTTCTCACGTGGCCATGTTTACCACAGTTCCAGCAGACCGGGGCTTCCCTGAACTAGTGTCCATACTGCTGTTGTTGCTGTGATCATGGTTGCCATGATTGAGGTATATTATACTGCTGCTGGTATTGTGGTTGGAACTGTTGTTGTAATGGGTTGACCATATAAGGCACAGGGTCATGTTGAGCAGCCATGATATGATGGGTATCTTCTTCATCTTCTAGGTCCATTTAAACGGATTTTCTTTTTCTTCTTTGCGTCTTCAGTCTTTTCTTTTTCTTTGTAAGCCTTGTAGAAACTTTTGACAATAACAAGGGCGTCCTTCAGGGATGAGTTGGCAACTTCTGGGCGTGTAGATAGGAGCATTTCCTTTAAACCGGGTAATAAACCGTCCACAAAAGCTTGTGATAACAGAAGGGCTTGTGGCTTGTTCTGTGTGAAGAACCCTAGATCCTGAAAGGTCTGGGTTAACCGGGCCGCGTATTTGGCCACTGTTTCATCTTCCTCCTGGGTGACATCTTTGAGTGAAGTGGATTGATCAGCCAGCATATCTGTTGCCCATGTTTTGAGTTGTGAGCAGAATTCTACCCGATTCCCAGGTAGTGTCAGACATTAGCCGTGCATCATTCAGTGCTTCTTCAATCACTGGCCAATATGAGTCTCCTGCTTTTGTGCTTACAAGGGATGAAAGATCCTGCCAGGTTGCAGCATATGTTTTCTGTATCTGAACAATCTTCCTGTAAAATGGCATCGGGAACGTCTCTGGATCTGGTAGTTGCGTAATCAGGGTATTTGCCTGAACTGGTGTGAACTTGACATACAGAAGGGGTTCCGTATCTGCATCATTTGGTAGAATATGCGGCGGTGGCGGATAATCATCATCCTCCGAGTGATCCTCCTGCTTGGGGCGCTCCTTCCCTCTGGTGGGAGACACATACTGTTGGAGAGCTTCTTTGGTCGCTTTGACTACAGCATCCGTGGCGGAGACTATCCTGATTTTGGTTAAATTAAGGTCCTCCATAGCAATAAAGGAAAGTACAGCTGCTACCACTGTCTTGGCATTAAGGGATAGGGGGAACCCGAAGATCCCCGAGGAGATCAGTGGCATTGCCAGACTCCTGTCTTGTACTGTAGAGACAGGAACATCAGAGGCACATCTCATGGCATTCTGGACAGTCTCCGTGAGAACGGCTGTACAGCCAGAATCATTCTGAGGGTTGAAGACTGGTCTTACAGCATGAATGATAAGACGGGTGGGCAGATTCCCAGGGCCAGTGATTGCTATTTGGCCAGGTCTGACCTGTCCTGTGTTTGCTACAATATGCTTTGAATCTGTTTGGATTGACTCTCTTCCCAGCTGAACTATTCTGTGAGCTAGCCCTTCCCTGTGTGACAGACTGCTGTTGGCAATCATTCCTGTATGTTGTGTGGCTATATCTCCTCTCCCGACAGCAACTAAAATCTGGTTTCCCCCCTTGGTAAGATACATTTTTGTACATATGGACTCATAAACTTCTCTAATATCTTCAGAAAAGGAAGAGCCGGGGATTTGTGCGTATTCATGCACAGAGGGGGGACGGGGATGCGAGGTCAAGTCAGGTTCCTCCAGTTCATTGAAAAATAAAGATGCAGGGGCTTTGGCTGCGGGGATAGGATTAGAGGCGGACTGGGGTGGAGAATAATATGTTCCTTTGGCAGTGAGTACCGGATACAAGGGCGGGTATAGTAAGATGGCCGCCGCCGGAAGTCAGTGGGGCGTTGTTCCCAGGAGAAGGGAATGTGGACGTCATTGTCCAGGGGCGTGGAGCCCCGCAAGCGCAACACCTCTCCCTCTAGTCAGGGTCCTGACATCCACATGTGTGGCATGTCCAGACATGTAGTTCTCTACGGGCACCATGGTAGGGTGGTGGCACGTCGGGGGTTAAGGACAACACTGGGGGCTGGTCTGAGAGCGAACTGGCTGTCACAGGTGGGCTGGTCACAGACGATGTCGCATTTGGAGATGGGGGTGGACTGATGTCCGTAGGTGGGCTGGCTGTGTCAGATGAATGTAGGACACACACATGTGGGCCGTCACGTCGTTCACATTTTTGATTTCTCCGGTAACACATAACCATATAGCATTGGAGCACTCTCAGCCCCTCCTTCCCCTTTAACCTCTTCATAGCCTTCTAATTGTGCTTGTTTGCTCACACGGAGAAATGCCATAGTAGTCTCCAAGACTCCATTATCTTCTAAAATACCCTTAGACACCTGTATTATGTGCTTCCACATACCAGGCTGGAGGCATTTCTGTCAGTTTAAACAATACATTTGCATTTTTAATATACTTTTTCCCTTCTGTTTCACGGACCATAACAATAGCTGTGACTGCTCCCGGAGGGAGAATGTGTTTTTTCTTAAAAAGACGCAGCATCTTTAATCACAGCTGGTGTATCTCTATCGGTGCAGCTGCTCACCGACCCGTGTCTCAGCAAATACTTATGCCACGGTACACCAGCCTTCCCTCCATGTCCTCATGTCTGTGCTGTGCACAGCACAGACAGTGTACCACTACCACCATGTCCTCATGTATGTGCTGTGGACAGCACAAACAGTGTACCACTAACTCCATGTCCTCATGTCTGTGCTGAGCACAGCACAGACAGTGTACCACTACCACCGTGTCCTGGTATAGGCAGAGGCAGCTATCCCCCTGCCCGCCACCCACAATCATCCATTCATGCAGCCAGCAGCTAGTCAGCCATCATTTCACAGACGTACCGCTGAGCTGAGCTGCTGACTGAGGCTGAGCCGCCGGAGATGTGCTGCCCTGGCCTTCGCGGTGCGCGAGCACTTGAATTCTCCTCCTCTGAACCGATGACGTCACCGGAAGCGCTACCGGATCCGAGACAGCTGCAGCAGCAGGCCTAGGTTAGTGGGCGGGCTGGACAAATGAGAAGGCTGGGGTGGAGGGGAAGGGGGGTGAGGGGCGGGGGCAGCCCAACCCGACCCCGGAGGACAAATTAAAAAAAAAACTAAAAAAAAAAAACACGCTCAGACGCTGCTTCCCCTCGCATCCCGGCACCCTAAGCACGTGACCTCAAGTGCTAAAGGGTAAATATGGCCCTGTCTATATACAGTCTGCATAGCCTCTATATACAGTCTGCATAGCCTCTATATACTGTCAGCCAGCCTCTATATACAGTCTGCATAGCCTCTATATACAGTCAGCCAGCCTCTATATACAGTCTGCATAGCCTCTATATACAGTCAGCAAGCCTCTATATACAGTCTGCATAGCCTCTATATACAGTCTGCATAGCCTCTATGGTACATATAATCCCCCATCCTGCTGCTGCTCTCAATTAAAAAAAAAAACTGATCATACTCACCTTCCATCCGCTCCCCCGGGGCTGTGTCCTCCTCAGATTCTTCCCCACACATCCTTATAGCAGCAGCTCCCAGGACTGTGGAGCTTCCTCCTTCCTGCAGCAGTGTGATGAGGTGCAAGGTGATGACTCATCACTCTGCTACAGATGGCAAAGGAGGAAGCTCCACTGCTCCCTGGACCCAGCACATGGCTAATCTGCATCGCCTGCAAATTAGCCATGTGCACTGGGAGCTCAGCAGAGCACTCAGCTCCTTGCAGAGCAGAGTCTGCCTGATGTGCCCCTTGTTCACAGGGCTGTCTGTCCCTAATGGGCCCCTGGCTGTCAGGGCTGCCTGTGCCTGATGGCCAGTGGGCCCCCCCAGCTGTTCAAGGCCCCGGAACTTGCCCGGGTATGCCGGGTGCTCACGCCGGCCCTAGTCGGAGTCGTGCCATTTGACAACTACACAGTTACTCAGCCTAGCCAGTGCAGGGACCTAAGAGTGAGGTTAAGGGCAAGGCGAGAGGTTCACCCCAGAATGCAACCCAGACACCGGAGTCCAAGTCTGCAGGAGAGCATTTAGCCCAGCAGAAACACCGGTTCACTGAGGAGACTCCAGTCTCCCGAACAGCTGTACAGCAACCAAAAGGGAGCCAGGTACCACAGGAGAAGACATAGTCTACGCAGAGGTTTCCCACCACACAACACAGGTGACAGAGACACAGAGGAGGCAAGGCCTAGTTTTACACAGAGCAGAGGCTTCACCAAGGGAAAAGTGACAAGGAGGAGGCCTTATACTCACTGTGGAGATCCAGAAGTGTTTCCCGATCACCGGAGTATGCCCTGGACCGTGTGAATGTGGTGCTGCAGACATCATACATAATGTGTATACAATAAAGCTATATGTGTTTAATAGCCATGCTGCAGAGTAAAATTATCAAAGCTATTACCTCCCTATCATATCCTATATTAAAATGAGTGATATTGACCCATCCACATCTTAATAATGTGGGGGAAATTCTAATTATATAGAAATATGTCTTTCCAATGCGTCTTACCGTGTGCCTTGTACAATCCATAAATATAGAATATTACTCCTATATATTTTACTCATTTCCTTCTTTAGAAAATGTTGTGCCTTTACAGAAAGGAGTGAATGTGAGCTCAGAGCTGCTGTTTATCCGGAGGATGAAAAAAACTCATTGCCTTAAAGCAAAATTGAAATCAATCTGTTTCTTAACAAACCAGCACCTTCAAGAACATAAAGAAGTGCGGCGCGGCCATAATGTAAATGTCTGATTGTTCCTGAATGGGAGACTCGCTCAATGTTATTTTTATCAAATAGATGGATTGAAAAAAAAAGGAAAAAAAAAAAGGAAAAATGGTATCTTGGCAGCGTTCCCAGAATGCAGTTCATTGGCTCTTATAGACTTCCAATGTCCCATTAAACCGCAGCAACCAGTATAAAATCGCCGTGCATTATAATCAGCGAGCGTCTCATCATCATCCTTCTCATACATATTACATGATTAGCTGTTAGGGCCATATTTACACTGCATGTGTTCTCAGCCAATGGTGTCTATAAACTTACCTTCTAATGTATGTATTCGCTTTACGAGACTATAAAATGTATCAATGTAATAATAGAAAAATGCAAAGAACCCCTCCAATCTCTATAACATTTAAAGGGGAACTCCAGGGAGATAAATTAAATGTTGTACTGTCCCTGCCCTTCTACAAGATGAAGCAGAGCTGGGCACTACAGTACTAAGATCTATAGATCACTTATAAATCAATAAAATTATATCTGCTCCTCAGCCCCCCCCCCCCCCCCCTTAGGAGACAGAGTCATTCAGTCGTGCATAGTGCTAAAGTTTCAGGAGACAGAAAGCTACCAAGTTGACATGGGGGAGGGGAGATCATGGCAGTGCTTAATGAAGTACTTTGCCTCTGCTCCTAGCCTGATACATGACAGTACACTTTATGCACCACAGCAGAAGATCACAGCATTTGTGTATATCTGCTTGATGACATGATTGCTGTTTGAAGGGAGAACACCCTTGTTATTACATAGGCTATATATCAGGGACAGAATTGTAGTGTGACCCTAGGGCCGGTGGCCACGCCTCCAGTCCATACAGAAATATGAGGGGGCGGGAATGTAAGATGATCCTGGAACCCCCAGGGCCCACGCCCCGACATACCTCCTTGCTCTCACCAGAAATATGAGGCTGAATTTCTCTGTCCCCAAAGGGAGGGGTGAGTGCTGAGGAACAGATATGATTTTATTGATTTATAAGCGATCTAAACATCCTATAACTGTACTGCCCGGCTTTGCTTCATCATGTAGGAGGACAGGGGCTGTATTAAAAAGTTGTGTCTCACTGGAGTTCCCCTTTAATACAGATACATAAGTGAATCCCTCGACTTCATACAGGTAAAATGACCAATAATATTGTCAGAATAGCGCTTCACAAAGAGTGTTGGCAAGATTAGTGCAATTCAGCTCCTTGTTCTTCTCTTTATGTTATGTCTGTTGTTCATGCTCTATGTTGATGCCTTTGCCCAAAAAGCTCTACTTTTGTCTCATCTGACCAGAGAACATTCTTCCAAAACGTTTTAGGCTTTCTCAGGTAAGTTTTGGCAAACTCCAGCCTGGCTTTTTTATGTCTCAGGGTAAGAAGTGGGGTCTTCCTGGGAATCCTATCATGCAGTCCCTTTTCATTCAGACGCCGACGGATAGTACGGGTTGACACTGTTGTACCCTTGGACTGCAGGGCAGCTGGAACTTGTTTGGATGTTAGTCGAGGTTCTATATCCACCATCCGCACAATCTTGCGTTGAAATCTCTCAATTTTTATTTTCCGTCCACATCTAGGGAGGTTAGCCACAGTGCCATGGGCTTTAAACTTCTTGATGACACTGCACACGGTAGACACAGGAACATTCAGGTCTTTGGAGATGGACTTGTAGCCTTGAGATTGCTCATGCTTCCTCACAATTTGGTTTCTCAAGTCCTCAGACAGTTCTTTGGTCTTCTTTCTTTTCTCCATGCTCAATGTGGTTCACACAAGGACACAGGACAGAGGTTGAGTCAACTTTAATCCATGTCAACTGGCTGCAAGTGTGATTTAGTTATTGCCAACACCTGTTAGGTGCCACAGGTAAGTTACAGGTGCTGTTAATTACACAAATTAGAGAAGCATCACATGATTTTTCTAACAGTGCCAATACTTTTGTCCACCCCCTTTTTTATGTTTGGTGTGGAATTAGATCCAATTTGGCTTTAGGACAATTCTTTTTGTGCTTTTTCATTGAAGACAAATTAAATGAAGATAATAATACCAAAGTATTTGTGATTGCAATCATTTTCAGGAAGAAACTGAGTATTATCTGACAGAATTGAAGGGTGTCAATACTTTTGGCCACAACAGTAGTTTACAAGAACGGATACTTGGTAGCAAACTATTAGCACTAGAATGAGATTTGTTGCTTTCAGATTATTGTCTAGACTGGATGTAATTGTAGCAAACTCTCAAAAGTCAGCAGTATTAGGATGTGTTCACACGGGTCGGACACACAGCGGATCATTAACATCATTATCCTACCAGCATTGTGTGTGGTTTTATAAAATCTCATCTACATGATGCTGAGAAATCGCACAGTGAAAATTGAGCGGGGTTGTGGATATTCAGCGCATATCTGCATAGAAAACTATGGCCATGTCCTCACAATTGAGTGTGTACTGTACTGTTCTAGGCTTGGACTGGTCAACTGGAGAACCAGTGAATCCTCCGGTAGGCCCCCATGCCTCTATATGAGAAACACCTGTGACAACAGAGTTAATTGATTGTGAACTACAGAACCAGCACCTCATCATTCATTAAAAATAGTAACCAAGTGATTACTATATTGAAGCAGAAGTAAATATGTGAATGGGGGTAATGTAATAAGAATGTACCTGAGGAGTGCCAGCCAGAGTTAATGTTACTGGTGGGAACTTGGTAGCCAGCAGCGTAACTTTAAGCTCATGGGCCCTGATGCGAAAGCTTTAACGGGGCCCTCAATTATTGTAAATTTTTAATAGCAATAGTCTTTTTCTATAGGCCAAAGGGACCTTTGGGGTCCCTAGGCCCCAGGGCCCGGGTGCAATTGCAACCCCTGCACCTATTGTAGTTATGACTCTGTTGGTAGCCCAGTCCGACATTGGAAACATCCCATATGGACGTACCATTGAAATGGTATCCATTTATGGCATATCCACAAACTATGCCAAAAATGTGCAGTAGATGTGGATCCTTAATTGGACAAACAACTGTCTTGTGCTTAGAGTCCTGACACTTGCCACAGTCAGTGAATAGGTGTCACGCTTGGGAGCTGAGGGAATCAGGTAACTTGATGGTGTGATAGGCAAAGGAGGTCAGGAGAGCCTAGTCCCTGGCTTTCCCTGATCTCAGAGGTACCTCTGATGGTGAGGCGTTCCGAGCCGCCACCCTGTACCCTAAACTACTGATTAGCCCTAGGCTGAGGGCTACCTCCACCCACGGGTCAGGGATCACAGCTTCTTCCACGGCAATAGAACTCCAAGAGAGGCTTCAGCACAGCAGCAAGACTTCTTCTCAGCTCAGTGACCAAGAGCCAACTAACTCTATAAACAGCGTCTGACAGAGGAGAGGGAAAGCTATTTAAAGCCAGGGGGAGGAGATTCCAGGTGAGTCACACTTCAACCACTCAACCAGCAGCTGAACATAATAGTGAATGCAGCTCTGGAGCACAATACAGGAGTCAGGACTTTCACACCAATCCCTCATGCAGCTCTTAAAGGAAAACAACACATACAGCAGCATCCAGCAATGTCAGCGCAAAGTAAGCACGTGACAGCACCCCCTCTTCTAAGAGAGGCTTCCGGACTCGACTACAGACACATCCGAAATAAGTCCACATCCCCCTAGTGGCCAAACCTGAAGGTAGGTCAAGTTGGTACAGCACAGGATTGCAAATGGCCGATATTCGAAAAGGTCCTACAACCCCGTAACTCGGAGCCCAGTAGCATGTCTCCATCTGACGTGCCTGGACAACACCCACACATACTCATTCACACCCAGGTCTGGACCTGTACATTTATTTCTACACATGCGGGCACAGACAGAGGGTATAGTCTCAGGTAGGCAGGTACCGAGCGCGTCTCTCTGGACCGCAGGACTCCCTCCCTTGGGACGCACAGTAGAAGCAACCACCCTCCTCCTGCCTCTCTTCCGAGGACGACGCCCAGAGGCACCAGGAGTCAGGAGCGTGGCGGGCACTCCACTGCCAACCCCAGGCAAACTTCTAACCTCCTGGAGTGAAGAAGGTGGCGTAGCAGTCACCAGCACGGCGGAGATGGAAGAACCCCGGCAAGAACCCTTAAGGCCCCGTCACACCATGCCACACCGCCGGAGATGTCGGCAGCGACGGACGGGAGGGTGCACGCTTTTGGTTGCTTTTTTACATAGGGAGACACCTCCGGCGATGGCCCGGCGAACTGAGAGGCGGCATCGCCGCTGGGGTGTCTCAAAACCCCAGCGGTGATGCAGCACAATGGGAGCCTATGGCTCCCATCGCCTGTCAGCTCGCCGGCGGCCGCTTACATGGGGCAATGTGTACACATCGCCCCAGATCGGACGCCTGGTTTCAAAGCACTGCTCTGAAACCAGGCGACCAGTAAATGGCGTCGCCTTCTCCCATTTTCATTAGGAGATGCAGGGGCCGTGTCGGTGCCAATAGGCCACGCCCCTGCATTGCCTAATAAATCGGCGGTACCGTCGCCTCATGTGACGGTACCCTTACAGACAGTATCCCAGCGAACCACCTCCCGATCACGCCAGTCATTTACCGGGTTGTATTTTCTCAGCCAAGGGAGACCCAAGACAATGGAGGTTGGTAAGTTCTCCAAAATGTAACAAGAGAGGAACTCCTGGTGATGAGTTCCTATGCTCAGGTTCACATTATGTACCACTTGGGATATCACCTTCTGGCTGAGCGGAACTGAGTCAATGGCGGAGACAGGAATGGGTCTCACTAAGGTGCTACAGACGAAGCCATGGGTCTGCGCAAAAGGAGAATCCATAAGAACGACTCCCGCTTCGCTATAAACTAGTACCAGTATAGTCTCCGTTTTTCCATCTACCAGCACCTTGGAAGACAGTGTGAATGGAGACTTAAAAAAAAAAAAGAGATATAAACCCTCTGGTCGTCTTCTTCCAAACGACTCGAGGGAGGCTGCATCTTAGACTGCGTATTTGTCCTGGAGTGATGTGGACAAACTTTGATAAAATTATCAGCTTGTCCACAATAAAAACAAGCTCCATCCACTTGATGACCTGTAACTAAAGGGGGTTTAACACGAGGGCCTACTGCCCCCAACTGCATAGGTTCATTGCATGGAGCCTCTTCAACAGCGATAGCCACAGGGGACAAAGTTGGTCTCGGTCTCTCCCTCAGACGTCTGTCTACCATGATGGCTAGGGACATCACAGCCTCCAATGACTCAGGTGCAGTGTACTGAACCAGGGTGTCTTGTAGTCGAGCTGACAAACCCAAGCAGAACTGACTCCTGAGGGCAGGGTCGTTCCACAGGGTGTCAGTCGCCCATCACCAAAACTCCAAGCTGTACTCCTACACTGCTCGTGACCCATGCTTGAGTTTATGGAGATATGACTCAACAAAAGTCACCCTATCTGGTTCACCATACACCTGAGCCAGAGCAGCAAAAAACCCATCCACCGACCGCAGCAATGGTGAGTCAATCGGGAGGGAGAAGGCCCAGGTCTTAGGATCTCCCTTAAGAAGGGGGATTATAATCCCCACCCGCTGTTCCTCGCTCCCAGATGAACGGGGCCGAAGCCTGAAATAAAGTTTACAGGCCTGCGTCCGCAGACCAGTGACCTCAGCTGAGATGGTTTGCATCAGTTGTGAGAAGGCATCTGCAGAGGATGTCTGAGACATATTGGCTCAGAGAAAAAAAATCAGTAGTGGGCCGTTTATAATATCATGCTTGGGAAGTGAAGGAATCAGGTAACTTGATGGGCAAATGGGGTCAGGAGAGCCTAATCTGACCCTGATGCTGGGGTCCCTGGCTTTCCCTGATCTCGGAGCTACCTCTGATGGTGAAGAGTTCCGAGCCGCCACCCTGTACTCTAAACTCCTGATTTGCCCTAGGCTGAGGGGCCCCTACCTCCATCCACGGGTCAGGGATCACAGCTTATCCCACGGCAATAGAACTCCAGGAGAGGCTTCAGCACAGCAGCAAGACTTCTTCTCAGCTCAACGACCAAGAGTCAACTAACTCTATAAATGGCGTCTGACAGAGGAGAGGGAAAGCTATTTAAAGCCAGGGGGAGGGGATTCCAGGTGAGTCACACTTCCACCACTCAACCAGCAGCTGAACATAATAGTGAATGCAGCTCTGGAGCACAACACAGGAGTCAGGACCTTCACACCAATCCCTCAGCAGCCCTTAAAGGAAAACAACACATACAGCAGCAACCAGCGATGTCAGCGCAATCTAAGCGCGTGACAATAGGTGGTCGGATTCCCATTCATTTATTTAGGAATTCCAACCATCTCTATACTGAAAACAGCATGTGACAGGGAATCATTCTCAAGATACAGCTGCATCTCAATGGATTACAATACCATCAATAAGTTCATTTTTTTAAAGTAATTCAATACATAAAGTGAAACGCATATATTATATAGAGTCATTACCATCAGAGTGATCTATTTTGAAGTGATTGTTTCTGTAAATATTAATGATTATGGCTTACAGCCAGTGAAAACCCAAAGGTCATTATCCCAGAAAATTAAAGTAGGGAGGATAAAAGATTAAAGGGAACCAACCAGCAGGATTTAGGGCTATAAAGTGAAGCCAGTGCCTTACAGGCTCTGGGATACTGAGTACAATCATACCTTTACTTCAAAGATTACATGTATGATTGCAGAGAAAAGAGTTATCAAGCAATGGGAAATCTGTGCATCAGAGGGACGGAGTGTGCAGCAATTAGCATAAGAGGGTCTGGGTTTCTTTGTTTTACTCCCCTGTTGGCTCTAAGCCAAACACTCCCCCCTCCATCTCTGCCTTCTCTCTCCCTCCCTGCCTGTCACTCTACAGGCAGGTCCTGTGTTTCCCTAATCATCACCTCACCCTCCTCCCTCCCTTCCTCCATCTCCTTCATCTCCTGCTTCTGCTGGGAGTTGTAGTGTCTCTGGATCTGCACACTGTTTGATGGAGCACAATTCCCAGCGTGCTCCATCACACAGTGTGCAGATCCAGAGACACTACAACTCCCAGCAGAAGCAGGAGATGGAGGGGGTGGGTTTGGCTTAGAGCCAACAGGGAAGTAATAATAAAAAAAACAGCCCCTCTTATGCTAATGTGCTGCACACTCCGTCCCTCTGATAACTCTTTTCTCTGCAATCATACATGTAATCACTGACGTAAAGGTAAGATTGCATTGAGCATCCCAAAGTCTGTAAGGAACTGGCTTCACTTTATAGCCCTAAAACCTGCTGGTTGGTTCCCCTTAAAATTCACGCTGCCATATTCCACGAAATACGTTGACTAATAAATCAATATTATATTCACCCTTTGATGTCTCGTGGAATACAGCAGCGTGATTTTTAACCCTTCATCCACCCTACTTTAATTTTCTGAGATAATGACCTTTGGGTTATCACTGACTGTAAGCCATAATGATCAACATTAACAGAAATAAACACTTGAAATAGATCACTCTGTAATGACTCTATATAATATGTGCTTTTACTTTATGTATTGAATTACTGAAATAAATTAACTTTGTGATGATATTCTAATTCATTGAGATGCACCTGTATATGAAGACACTATTGGTTAAATCCATATCTACTATTCCATTAGGGGATGTATAAAATGAAAATACCCCATTCATTCGATACTATATTTCAGTCTGTAAATGGAAATAAAAATTCAAAGTCATTAACAGGAAACAGAAGTCTTGAAACAATATCACAATGTATAACATTTATGTTTTAAGAATGTAGCTGAACTAAATCATTATTGTACCTGGGTGAAAAAAAATAATTCCTTGGTTTTTATATACAGTATTTTTTGGATTATAAGACGCACTTATGTTTCCCCAAATTTTGGGGGAAAGTGGGGGGTGCGTTTTATAATCTGAATCTAAAGTCCTATACTGCAGGAGAGGGTGGGGGCGGATCTGGAGCAGTGTTCGGAGGCTGGAGCAGGCATTCATTAGCTTCATGTAATATGCACTGCACCCACTGTTCATCACTTCGGTGCTAAAACAGCGCCGAGATATGGACAGAGGAACGGCGCATATTACATGTGCCTGCACCCCAATGCTGGATAAAGCCTCCCCATCACTCTGTATGACCCCCTATGCTGGTGCCCACACTAAAACAACAAACACTTTGAACTTACCTCTCCGGCACTGTCCTCCATCTCTCCCTGCTTGTCGCACTTCCTAAGTCCCGTGGAAGCTGGTCATGTGATGGGGTGCGCAGGGATGATGTCACTCTGCTGTGCCGATCACATGAACAGCTGCTCGAGAAGCAGAAGGATTCAGGAAGTGCGGCAAGCAGGGAGCCACGGAGGACAGCGCCAGAGAGGTAAGTTCAAACTGTTTGCTGTTTTAGTGTGAGCAGCAGCATGGGGGGCCATACAGAGTGATGGTGAGGCCATATCCAGCACAGGGCGGCTATGTACATCACAGGAGGCCATGGATCCAGCACAGGGAGACATGTGCCAGAAAAGGGGGGGCTTGTGCAAGCACTGGGGGACATGTGCCAGCACAGGGGGATGTGTGCCATCACAGGGGGACATGTGCCAGTGTGGCGCCCCTGCAATCTGGTCGCCAAAGAGGTACTGCACCTAAGCCACAGGTGTGGTATTCCACTCCAAGGTAAGGAGGGGACACAAATCCAAGACACACAAACACCTGTGTTCTGTTCCCACTTAAAGGCGATAAAGGCATGCTGGTTGTATACTAGGATGAGAGTTCCTTCTTACCTTTGTACTTCCAATAAGAGGGGCAGACAGGACCCGGAGCAGCGTCTCAGATAAGCGTACACACGTTAGGGTGAAAACAATGCTGGTTTATTCCATAGATGAATGATCCAAAACATGGCATTGAAATCTTGCATGAAGCTTGTCTCTGCAGTCGCTACTTGTGGGTCAAAAAACTTTGCTTCTCCAGCTCTATGAGAATGGAACTCTCTGCAGTAAAGATGTCTCCTAATGACTGGGCAAAACAGGAAGAGACAACAGCACGTGCAGGAGCCACACCCCCATAGGCTGGACAAGGAAAGGCAGAAAGAATTGAAAGGTCTGGCCAGCAGGTGGCAGCAGAGACAAGCATCAATATAACAGATTAGACTGTAAAACAGGATTGAAACAGCACACTCCCCGTCTGAAATTCACTTTGGGGATTCCACTATTAGTCCATAACAATACCTAAACGAAGGGCATGTTAAATACAACAATTCAAATTCAAAACCAAAATGAGAAGAAAACGGCTAAGTTCAGGTCCGGAAGCGTTCATCCCGTAGTGGCGCTCTCTACGGGCAACAGCAGAATGAGTTCGTGGATCGGCCTTGCAAAGGTCTTCGTCTCACCTTTCCTGAAGACCCTTAGCTCCACCTTCCGCACATTGCCGTCCTGGCTAGGTAGTGTCTTAGTAACAAGTCCCAGAGGCCAGTCAGTTCTTTGGGTGGTCTGATCTTTCATAAGGACCAGGTCCCCTTCCTTGATATTTGGCTTGGGATGTCGCCACTTCCTTCTTCCTTGAAGAACGGTGAGGTATTCCTTTCTCCATCGATTCCAGAAGTAGTCGGCCAAATATTGGACTCGTTTCCAGTGTCTTTGGTAGGTGTTGGCGTGAGTGAAGTCTCCGCTGGGAATTACCGCGTTGTCAATTTTTTGAGTAAGAAGGATGGTGGGAGTCAGCATGGTTGGTACCTCTGGATCCATTGTCACGGGCACGAGGGGTCTCGAATTGATGATGGCTGAGACTTCGGCTAAAAGAGTGACTAGAGTCTCGTGCGTGAGTCTTGAGGAGTTAACGTCCTTTAGCATGGAGTTCAGGATGTTGCGTGAGATCCCTATCATCCTCTCCAGGAGCCCCCCATGTGAGAACTGTGAGGAGAATTGAAGATCCAGGTGCAACCCTTGTCTGCTAGCTGGTCTTGGATTGGCTTGGTGTCGATGTTCAGCTCTCTACATGCACCGACGAAGTTGCTGCCACGGTCGGACCTCAGCTGCTTTACTGGTCCTCTAATGGCAAAGAACCTCCTTAAGGCATTGATCAGGCAGGAAGTATCCATGGATTCTAACACCTCAATGTGAACGGCTCGAACACTCATGCAGGTGAATAGCACAGCCCACCGCTTATTGTCTGCTCGGCTGCTACGAGTTCTGCGTGAAGATACCATCCATGGTCCGAACACGTCTAGGCCCACGTAGGTGAAAGGTGGTTCCATAGAAAGTCTGTCTGCAGGCAGATCAGCCATTTGTTGGCACAGTTGCCTTCCTCTCGTTTTGCGACAATGCACACAATCATGGAGTATTTGTGCTACACGTCTCTTCATTCCAATGATCCAAAGGCCTGCCGACCGTACGGCGCCCTCTGTGATCTGTCTGCCTTGGTGTTCAGTCCTTTCATGGTGATGTCGGATCAGCAAGACTGTAACGTGGTGTTTGTTGGGAATGATGAGAGGATTTTGTTCTGCGACTCCGAAACGAGCCTGATTTAAACGACCGCCGACTCTAAGTAAGCCAAAACTGTCCATAATCGGGTTTAGATTGGCTAGAGGGCTTCTTAGTGGAATCTGCTGTTTGTTGTGTAAACAGTTCCATTCGGTGGCGAATTCGCTCTGTTGGAGGTGGCGTATTATGAGGGACTCACCATGGGAGATGTCCTCAGCAGAAAGGGGTTTGTGGCACACATGCCAGCGATGACAGTCTCTGTTTTTTAGGTCTGTACGATAGCATCTGGCGATGTGCACTAACCTGGCGACAGTCCGGACGAGTCTTGTCCAGCTGGAGAAACGTTCAAAACGTTGGCAGCCGAGGTTGGAAGCTTCCTCTGCACTGGTGGCCAGGGTGTTGACTTCAGTTCGGACATCTGGATCGTTATCTGGATCTAGGATGCTGAAGTTTTCCTGGACACCTTCCTCCGACTGTCTCAACAGGAACTCTGGACCTGTAAGCCAAGAAGAGTTAGCAAAGGAAGATATAGACATGGGTCTAGTTGCATGATCTGCTGGATTCAGCTCCGATGGTACGTAACGCCATTGCTCTGGTTTGGAGGACCTCCTGATCCTTTCGATGCGGTTACTGACATACACATAGAATCGTCTTGATTGATTGTAGATGTAACCCAAAACGACCTTGCTGTCAGTGTAGAAGTGGACCTCATCCATTTCAATACACAGTTCTTGTAGTACGAAGTCAGCAATTTCCACTGCCAAGACGGCTCCACAGAGTTCGAGCCTGGGAATGGTATGGTCGGGCTTCGGGGCTAGCTTCGCCTTGCCGAATACCAGTCCAACGTAGCTTTGTCCGTTGGCATCCATCACCTTCAGGTATGCAACCGCTGCTATGGCTTCAGTGGAGGCGTCTGAGAAGACGTGGAGTTCTTTCCTTCCGCTAGAGGCAAGGGAGATTTTGGTGTAACATCTCGAGATGTGAATGTTGTTCAATCCGCACAACGACTGTTTCCAAGCTTCCCATTTTTGCTCTTTGTCAGAAGGGAGTGGGGTATCCCAATCCTTGACGGTTTCAGAGAATTGTCTCAACAAGGATTTGCCTTGTATAGTGATAGGCGCTACGAATCCGAGCGGGTCGAATAAGCTGTTCACTATGGAAAGGACGCCACGTTTCGTGAACGGTTTGTCTGAGCAATTTACTTGAAATCCGAAGGAGTCGGCTGCGAGATCCCATCTAATGCCGAGGCTCCTCTGCACGGGTGGGCTCTCTAGCCCCAAGTCAATGTCCTTGAATCCAGGGGCGTGGTCGCCCGAGTCAAAGGCTCTCATTACGGCTGGGCTGTTTGAAGCGATTTTGTGTAGCCTAAGTTTTGCCTGGGCCAGCATACTTTGGGTCCTTTTGAGCAAATCAATGGCTGCTTCCTCGGTGGGTAGTGATTTGAGCCCGTCATCTACGTAAAAGTCTTTTTCAACAAAGTCTCTTGCGTCTGTGCCATACTCAGGCTCTCCCTCTGACGCGGTTCTTCGCAGACCATAGGTTGCGTGAAAGACTGATCTTCCTAAGTTGTTGGTACGCAGGGAAGAAGCGACGTCGGGTAGCTGTATTGAGTCTGGGGGCTTCTTCTTCACTTCATGGTGATGAGGACATGGTCTTAGGCAGGTTGTGCGCCCATCTCCGTGCACGTAGGTCCTGAATGAGTCGATTTCTGATCGATCAACACACACATTTCCTATGACTACCCATCCCAAGTCCAGTCTCTGGGCGTATGGTGCATAGTCGGGTCCATTGCACTGTTGTCGCACCTTGTGTACCCTCAGGTTGTCTCTGCCGAGCAGGAGTAGAATGTCCGCGTTGTTATCTATAGGTGGGATAACGCTCGCGAGGTGTTTCAGGTGTGGCTGATGAAGTGCAGCTTCTGGGGTAGGAATTTCACTCCTGTGGCTGGGTATTTGGTCACATTCAACGAGCGTTGGTAGAGGTATTTCAGTCTTCCCGTTGATAGGAGAAGCAATGAATCCCCGGGCTCTTCTGCCGTTAGTCTCTATGCGGCCTGAGCAGGTGTTCAAGGTGTAGGGTTCTGATGGTCCACTAATTCCGAAGGCTTCAAAGAATTTGGTTCCTGCCAGGGACCGGTTGCTTTGGTCGTCTATGATGGCATACACCTTCATCGCCTTTTCTGGGCGTCCCTCGGGATAAACCTTGATGAGGCATATTCGGGCACAACATTTCTCCATTCGGCCCTCTCCACATACCTCTGAGCATGAGCAGGAAACAGTTGTGGCGGTGTCAGTCTGATTCTGTGGCTCCCCGCCATAACTTGGAGCGGGAGCGGTGGCGACTGTAGCCGGTGTGTCTCTAGCTAGCCGAGTAGGATGCATGGCTGAAATGTGCTTTTCGCTGTGGCACTCCCCACACTTGACTGTGGATTTACAGTCCTTGGCCATGTGCTCAAGTGATGCGCAGCATTTGAAGCAAATCCCAAGCTCAGTGAGGATCTTCTTGCGCTCCTGTAAGGTTTTGGATCTAAACCCTTGCACTTGGTCAGTGAGTGTGGTTTTTTGTGGATGGGACATTCGCGATTGAAAGACTTATCTCGTGGTGAGACAGTGTTCTGTTCGTCTGTGGGCGTTGCAGGTGATGGTAGTTCGGTCTTTCTAACACTCACAGCTCTCTTAGTGTCTCTGGGTTTTTGTGTAGCACTTTCATACTTTGATGCTGGAGTTGCTGCAGCTGCCGAAGTGTTGGATTCTAGGAAGTCGAGGCTGGGGTCATTCCTCATCTGGGCCTGCTCGTCAATGAATCTGCAGAAGTGGATAAATGGGGGAAAGGTGACGTCGTTCACTCTTTTGTACCTTGAGACTGACGTTGCCCATTTCTCCTGCAGACTGTATGGCAGCTTCACCACGATTGGATTTACTCCGTGGGCTGAATCCAGATAGCACAGCCCGGACAGACGAGGGTCTCTTTTGGCGAGCTCCAGCTCCATGAGCAGATCACTTAGGTCTTGGAGCTTGTGGACTTCTTTAAGGTTGATCTTTGAGAAATCCTGCAGTCTCTTGAATAGGGCTTTCTCTATTGCTTCCGCGCTGCCAAAGGTGCGTTCCAGCCTTTGCCATGCGGCGGCGAGACCTGCTTCTGCTTGTCCTACATAGACGGTTCTGAGGCTCTTGATACGGCTTGAAGAGCCTGGGCCCAACCACTTGATCAGGAGGTCGAGTTCCTGTTCTTCGGTTAGGTTGAGATTGGCGATGGCTGCCTTGAAGTGTGCTTTCCAGGCCCTGTAGTTCTCTGCACGATCATCGAAATTCACAAGACTAGTACTGATTAGCTCTCTGCTCACCATGAACCTGGCAAACTCGGACATGTCCGACTTCTCACCACTTGTTGCCACGACGACTCGTGATGCCCCTGGGGTGTATGGGCCGCCTGGCGTGAATGGATGAGCTGTCTCCGGGTAGAATGATGCTGCTGCAGGGTTGAGCTGTGGTTTAGCCCTTGAAGAATCTGACGAATACCGCTTGAGCTGTGAAGGTGGGCCAGGAAACGCTGGGTTGCCATCTTGTGGTGGTGACTGTGTTTGAGAGGGTATCTCTCGGCGACTGTCGTTAATTAGCTCGGGCGCCTTCGAGGGTACTGGCACCTTTTGAAGTATGTTGGGGGTTTTGGCGTCGTTGACTTGGACGGTACTGTAAACCGGGGTCGCTACAGGTACCCGGTTTAGCACATAGTCTCTGGTGCGATCGACTGGATCATCCGTTTCCAGTGGTGGCGAGTTAGCTGGATCAAGACCTTGGATCAATGCCTGCTCGAGTAGTCTTACTTTAGCTAGCGCAACCTCCTCTTCCATCTGTGACCGAAGGATCTGTATTCGAGCCTCCGCTTCTGCCCTTGCTTCTGCTTCTGCCCTTTTAGCCTCTGCTTCTGCCCTTTTAGCCTCTGCTTCTGCTTCTGCCCTTTTTTCCTCTGCCCTTGCTTCTGCCTTTGCTTCTGCCCTTTTTTCTTCCGCTTCTCTCTCAGTGAAAGAACGTCTCACCCTGGATTCCTCTGCTATTATGCGGGCCTCTAGTATCCTGTCGCTCATGGTTGAACTTCTTGAGGATGATGACCTGGATGCCCGAGAGGAACGTTTAGATGAGCTCGATCGGTGTGATCTGGTTTCTTGCAGGTGAGAGATACGGTGTTCGGCCTTGTTTATGGTGTGTCGGACCTTGGCATCTCTCCCTTCGTCCGTCTCTAGCGCCTTACTGAGGTCTGAAAGAGATTCATCAGAATTAAAGTCTCTTAGAAGGGTAATGTACCTTGTTGACAGTCTCTTGTATCCTTCATGGGCGGCGTTCAGCCGTTCCATAACAGATTGTAAGCTTGCGGCGTCGCCTGACGAGGGTTCAAGTCTCAACATGTAAGAGGCGACGCGTTCCCACTGTTCTTCCAGGCGTTCACTTAGCTCATCTTTCATAGCCTGATAGTTTTCAATTGCCTTTACCGTTGGTTTGTAAGAACGTTTTGGTCGGGTAACTTGGCCTGCTTGAGACGTGGGGTCTGCCTCCTGGGCTTCATCGTGGACAGTATCAGGTTGTATTTGCTCTGTTTCAGCAGTGGGAGCCTGTCCGAGGTCCTTTTCGGCCATTTTGAATAAAGGTGTACTGTCTCTTTAAAAAACTCAACTTTTGAATAGGGGTCCGAAAATCGCTGTGCGGCTCTGCGGGAACTCCCGGATGGGATCCCCAAGGTGGCTTTGACGAAACTTGGGGTTCGCAGTTCGCCGATGTGCAGTAATGAGGTATAGTGTACTGCAGGCTTATGGAGGCGATGTGGCCAGAAGGAAACCGCTGGTGCATAAAAACAGTTCTTTATAACAGTACAGGCAGAGCTAATACAAGATGTGCAG